>CBVK0100283018.1:0-14824 GCA_900067695.1 Picea abies | reverse complement strand
GTGCTGCAACTTTACTTTTCCTACACCAAGAAGCTGAAACACAAGGAGCAGCTACCATTCCTGCAGCTCCTCCCCAACAACCAGAAGCAACAATGGCATCTTTCTTGCAGGAAAATGAGTTTTTTAAGTCATAACTGGAAGCATATAAGCAGGAACTAGCCAGGGAAAAGGAAGCATATGAAAAGGAACTAAATTTGTACACTTTAATCCGTATAGCAACCTTGTCAGAGAAAACTACAGAGAGCCTATGTAAAGAATACATGTGTTTCCAATGTGGAGATATTTACTATCAAGCAGGCTATAAGGTAATTCAAGTCCCAGTGCCAGGAGCAGCCCCTACTCCTTCACCCTTTGTAGCTAAGGAAGAACCTGGTGCAACACAAGAACCAGTAGGCCCTCCCAAGCTTAAGACTGAGCCCTGCATGGCAACAAAAGAAGCCCCTACCTTTGTTAACAAGGTTGTACAAACAATGCCTATGGAGGAATTTACACCTCCCAACCAGATCAATCTCCCTACTTCCAGGGAACAATCTACTCAAACCTTACCTCATCCCACCACTTCCAACGCTGAAACACAGACTTAGCTATGGGATGAGCAGGCAGAAATACAAAAATGGAAGAACGAGTATGCTAAAACACAAGCCAAAAACCTGCAAGTGCACAGACAAATCTAGATAAATCATACTTACTCAAATTGGGAAGCATTAGAATAGACACGCCAGGAAGCTCATGACCTTAAGAAAAAGAACAAAGAATTGAAAGGCAGATTGGTCCTGGTATTTGATTTGGTACAGAAGCTACTGGCCACAAGAAAGCCATCTTGCAACTACTCCTTATTCCTTATGGAGAGACTCACATGGTTTCAGATCAAATCCATTATAGAAGGTAAACCCCATGGAGTACTACAACCAACAAATTTTGTCAAAACTTTTGTAGCAGCCTCTACTAGGGATCAACACCTCCTTTGTGAGGCATACTTTCATAATGAGGCTATTCCCGAGAACAGGCTGCTAAACATAAATCCCCTTGTTGGGGACATCCAAATTCGAGCATTCACTTCCTTTCTCTATAATAATATTTTGTGGCAAGATGACTTTTTGGCTGCTAAGCACAATGAAGATAATCGCCTCCTATGGATTAGACCAGAACCACAGAAGGAAGCCACCTTTATCACAGAATATTATGAGTTCTTAAAACAACCAGGGGTGACTGAACATGTTCAGCAGCTACAATCAGAAGTGCTCCAAGATTGTCAGCACATCATCAGATCCATAGAGATTCCTGCCCTCCAGGCCAATAACCTGTTTTGGCAGCAATCCACGGAGAAGAGACAAGAGCACAATTCTTTTGGTCCTGCCAACCTAGAAGTAGCAATTTCCAGGATACCCAACTACATCCAGTGTGTTAGACATTGTGTTGAAAACTGGATAGGGTACCACTTTTATTTTCCCATCCTCTGGTTGCCAATAGAAAGGTATCAAATCAGTTATAAGCTGCCTAAGAAGGCAGAAACAGTAGCATGGCAAAGATTACAACAGGTCCAAGGGTTCAGAACGCCAATGGACAGTACCTCCCATAGTTACTTCTTGAGTAACTTACATGCTCAGAGTCGGTATCTAGACTCTGATTCAGAGTGAGTTGCCTGAGGACACACAACACCTTGAGTTGGGGGGGATGTTAGGACTACACAATGTACCTTTTTTCCTATACTTTTTGCCACTATTATACTCTTGATCACCCATATTTAGACTCATACTATCACTTTATCTGATCATTCCAAAGGCATACAACATCCCTTCTCATTGCTATACGTTTAATCTATTTTGCATAATATTTTACATCACTCTCGTACCTGACCATTGATTAGAAATGCATAAGTGATCAAAACTGCAGATTAGCATTTGAGGCATGTTGCTGAAACACAGAACTGTCAAGGTCGTTGTTGCTGAAACACAGAACTGATGCTGAAACACAGAGCTGCTATACATTCCAAGGTCGCAGATGCTGAAACACAGAGCTGTTACATAGTCCGGAGTCGCAGATGTTGAAAACAGAACTGTTACACAGTCCAGAGTCGCAGATGTTGAAACACAGAGCTGTTACATAGTCCAGAGCTGCAGATGCTGAAACATAGAGGAAACCGCCAGGACCAATGATGCTGAAACACAAAGGAAGCCGTTACAGTTAGCAGTCAACAAGCACCAACCGTCGCTCCTACATAAGAATGCCAACACAGTCAAGAGCGCAATTCACGTGGCTGAAACAGCCCGCGAATTGCGATGCTGAAACAACATCAGCAGCAACGAGAAGAAGCTGTTACTCCAACCGTAACAACAATACCTCATCCAGCTCATGTAATAGCATTCTGTTGCGTGAGACTAGGACATCCTATTCTGGTTTAGAAAGTAGATTCGACTAAAGATAGGACTCAGATACACATTGTAATTTTTGATCAATTGTATCGAAGGGGTTCCCTCTTTAAATAAGAGGAAATCACCATTCGAAGGAACGAAGTTTCATGTATTGAGAAGGCTTCAGAGAGAGGGACGTATTTCATTTTCAAACTGTAATATGATATTTTGATAGATGAATAAAAGACTGCTTTGAGTATCCTTCTCTAGCTTTCTCGTTTCAGGGGAATCTTGTGAGAAGGGAGGGCCCACTTTCTTCACAAGATTCACCCGTTAGTTTTAGAAGTGTGTTAATACAATCTCTGTTTATTCTTTGATTAACTCTCATTTGCTGAAACACTACTTTTAATGAATTCCGCTTTGCTGAAACACTACTGAACTCTGTCTTAGTTTATTGAATGGAATTCATAATTCTTTTTATTAGCAATCTTGTGTGATGATTTTATGAGGCTAGCCAGAGATTGGGTTAAGGGTTCCTGCTCAGAAAGGAAGGGATCAGAATATCCTGTTCTCTATAGATTTTAATTACTTCTGCAAGTGTGCTAGCCAGAGACTAGGTTAAGGGTTCCTGCTCAGAGAGGAAGGGATCAGAATACCCTATTCTCTGTAGATTTCAATTACTTCTGCAAGTGTGCTAGCTAGAGACTGGGTTAAGGGTTCCTGCTCAGAGAGGAAGGGATCAGAATATCCTGTTCTCTGTAGATTTCAATTACTTCTGCAAGTGTGCTAGCCAGAAACTGGGTTAAGGGTTCCTTCTCAGAAAGGAAGGAATCAGGAGGTCCTGTTCTCTGTAGATTTCAATTACTTCTGCAAGTGTGCTAGCCAGAAACTGGGTTAAGGGTTTCTGCTCAGAAAGGAAGGAATCAGGAGATCCCGTTCTCTGTAGATCTCAGTTATTTTTCACAAGTGTGCTAATCAGGGATAGGGCTTAAGGTTCCTTCTTAGAAAGGAAGGAATTAGATGGCCTTGTTCTCTGCTAGATAGAGTTAGCTTTCTCTGCATTACTATTTTCATGAAAGAGTGTTAATCAGAAATAAAGTACTGAAGTCTCTGTTTGAGAATAAGGGTCATGTTCTCTGGTTGCAGAAAAGTTGTTCTTTCCTTTTGCAAGTGTTATTTTAATGTAATCCAGGATTCTTTAGATTAATCTTTAAGATCTGCAATAGGTAGGTTTCTTTCCTGTGATTTAAATCAGAACTTCAGTTCATTCAAGGCAAGTGTGATTAGTATAGCTTCTTTACTACAACTCTAAGTTGCTTTTGGAATTGAGCATATATAGTGTGTGGTTATCTTTGAAATAAACAGACTTCCCTAGGTTGACAATTTATGTATCACTTGATTGTTTGAATCAATTAAGCAATTATAGTGACCAACACTCTTGTGATTATTTTTCTTGGCTATTGGATGAAGAAGTAAGGAACTATATTTCTTGGAGGCTATTTCTTGCTTTTATGGTGGAATTTTCTTGGTTAAAAGGAGTTTATCTTGTTAATGCTTGGACTAGGTAAGGAATCTCTCTTGTTATTGCTTCTTTTATTGGTTACAAGGTTAATTTGTTAAGATTTTGGAGAGTATAAAGGAATATAACCCCACTAATCCCATCATAATTGTCTTGGAATAATTTGTTGCACAAAGGAATACTAGGAGAAGTAAAGGGTTACACCCTCCTATGCTTTTCCTATCTAGTCTTGCTTGCCTTGGGGAGTAAACAGGCTTACACCCCAAAGGAAGTATCACAACTAGATATTTAATTTAAAATAATCCATAACCCAATAGTGAAAGGAAGTAATCTCTTGCATTGGATAAATGAAATCATTGCATTGAGATGCGTAGAAACACGAGATATTGAAATTATTTAAATTGGAATCTTTTATATATACTTAAGGCTAGACAAGTCCACTAAGGCATATTGTTTATCCAAGGATTTGTTGCTGCTGTAATAAATTTATTCTACAGACATTAGGGCTACAAAAAAACAATTCATAACTTTCAAAATTACTCATTTTCTAACCGTCAAAATTTGCTAGAAAGCTACCAAATTATCCTACTAGTTGTTGTCCTTCTTTTGGGTGGTTTATGTGAAAGTTTCGGTGGTTGGAATTTTATGTTGTTTGATACAACCATAAGGATGCAATAATATGTCTTCAATACTTGTATCTAACATCCTTTAATTGTTTCTAAAGTCTTGTGCTATCATAATTGAGTTACAGTAGTAATTGCTAGCTAGTCTCTTACATATTTTCCTGGAATTTTAGTGACTTGTTTAGCATATATTCTTATAATTTATTTGTTTTTTTATATCACTATATAATTATGCTAATTAGGAAATAATTCTTCACTTATTTTTCCTTCAGAATATTGGGCTTCTAGCTTGTGTTTTCTTGTGTCTCGGGCAAGTACAACAACCTTTAACAGCTATTCAAGCACTTGGCAACCCTTGACCATTTTTTAGACTCATTTCAAAGCCATCCTCCACTTATTATTTTTATTTATAGGGTTTTCACTTCCATAACTTCATTTTCCATCCCATTTCCCCCTAGGGTCACCCGGGATTCCCCCCCTGTGTTGGATTTCTTCTTCACTAAAGCGAGGGGAGGGTTTATCTAAGGCGATAGTGGGTAGACTCTCCCACTTTCATCACCATACCATGGATTGGTTTGGACTTCGACCAACCTACATTTTGTGTGATAACACCATTCAAATTATATTTAAAAATATTTTCTATATCTTCATCTAGATTCCACATCTACTCTTGAAAATAGTTGAATTTGTCTTTTGCCTATACGATGGTCTTACTTTTAATTATATTGAGGTTATCACTAAAATGGAACATTGGAAAATCCCCCACTTGAATATCATATTGTTTCCATTCATAAAAAAACTAAGTCTTTAAATTATGGGTCTTTTAACCAAAAGGATTTGAACTTTAAAGGGCATGTAAGTTTTTGGGGTTGGATCCCCAACTTGAAGAAATATATGAACATGATTAGATGGACCGACTTCTTCAATTCATGATATTATATTACCAAAATTTTGAAAAATTTGATCAACAACAAGAAATCTGTCTAACCTCTTAAAAATAACACCACTCTATGTTATATTATTTCTCCATGTGACACACATTACCAGTGGCTCTATATCACATGGGCCCACCTCATCAATGTTTTGAAGAAATTAATTAGATAGGGGATCCATTATTCCAACCTCCCCCACACTTCACTTTGTATTAGAATGAATTTCATATCACCGCCACTATAGCATTATCCTTTCTAACAACTTTATTTCCAAAGAAAGTGTCTGAGAACACTTCTCGAGCCACAAGGACTATAAACACTGATAAAATTTAGAACAAAATTAATATCCGATGAGAGAAAATCTACATAGATGGAATTCTAAGTAAAAAAAATATTCATAAAATCGAGGGTCTTGAACGATCCCACCTCCAGACCAACCAATTTTTATTCAGCACCAATTGCCTCAAAACTCCACCCAGGAAGGGTATCTTATAAAATATGAATATCCTTATTTTCCTCCATAATAGACTCTTGAATCAATAAACCCTCATGGTTATTTGTAGAAACAAGTATTTTTTTTGTAGGCACTCCCCAAGCTTCTTATATTGTAAGAGATCACACTCATCACAAAACCTTAGAGTGGGATTTGCTTGATCTAAGGGCCTCGTGGATTTCCATTTGCTTACTAGATAAGACTTCTTTATCAACTTATTTCTTTTCTTGGGACACAAAATAATTTCTTCTAGGTCCATTCCGACCTTTAGAATGATCCAAGCCTATACCTCCTTCCAAATTCCCCTCTCTGAATGAACCTCCCTTCTTATTGTCTAATCTAATATGATATTTCGTGATTTTAGTGGGGATGAGATATTTATTAGAAGGGTACAATGTATTGATGTTATAAGGTACCAAAAGGAAATATGCAAAGTAGAAATAAAATTAATATCACAAATGTTAATAGAACAAGAGAAACAATAATCACAATGATACAATTGATCCAAAAGATGATACCTTTATGATCTTGAGAACAAGGCTCACTTGCCTCTTTGAGGGAGCAACCTCCAATAGAGAAAATATTGAGTACAAACGAATTCACAATACAACTGTTTCCATGCTTTCTACCCCTATTTATAATATTTCTATATTCTAGAGAACATTCTATAAGAAGAACTTTCTAGAGGTGGAACCTTCTAGTACATCTTCTTACATTAGACGTGGTCACATTATTACATAGGCCTTATATACTAATGACAACCTTTATTACATAACAAAACATGTAATTCTATTTACTTAAGGGGTTAGGGAGGTTAGGACCCTAACATGACCTCCCCCTTAAAGAACAACCTTTTCCTCAAGGTTTGATAAGTGGGAATTGTTGGAGAATGGTGACCAACTCCCATGTTTCATCCTTGGGTTGTGTATCCTTCCATAATCCATTGTACTAAAAATTATTGAATTGTGCTAACAAAGATGACGCTCACATGTGGCCAGGACTGATTTTGGTTGCAGCCAAATGGATCCTTTTTCATCCAATTATGGAAGATTATTTTTAATCTATCACTTGATTCCAATCACTTTCTTTAAGAAAGACACATGAAAAACTAGATGGAGCTTAGAGTGACTAGGAAGAGATCAATTTTAAGCCATGGTAACAACATGGTTGAGGATTTTATAAGGGCCATAAAAATTTGGAACAAGTTTATGACAATAATCTACTTTGAGGGAAGTTTTCTTATAATTTTGTAGATGAAGAAACCCCTGATCCCCTTTAGAAAAGTGGTGTTCGGAATGACATTGATTAGCTTGTTGGTTCATGTGATTCAGAGATAAGACCAAATTCTCTTTAAGGGTATGTATAATGTTAGTGTGAACTATAAGGGTTATGTCGACCTCCTGGACCTTGTAGACACCAGACTAATAATATAGTATGGAGGGGGGATTTTGACCATAGACCACCTCAAATGGATTCATGCGAGTAGCACCATCGTAATATGTATTGTACCACCATTCAATTAGTTGTACAATAGAATTTCAGGATGAACTATAAGGTTTATGTCGACCTCCTAGACCTTGGAGACACATGGTACACATCAAAATGTCACACTTGAGTTACAAAACCTAAGTGTTGCAAGTTTCACAAAGTGACATATGCACCTCGGTAAGTGTCGCATGCACTGTCGCAAGTGTTGTATGGACCTTCCCAAGTGTTGCATTCTCTTTTTGAGGTGTCACCACCCCTTTACACCATTAAAAAAGTTTTTCATGACCCCTAAGTCATATGGGAGGAGGAAACCCATCACTTATAGGTCAAAACACACTTTTTCCTTTGAGAATTCGACCCATTTTTTAGCATTTATGAAGGGTGGTACCCCCTGGCCATGTGTAGGGAGCACCGGTGCTCCCCTGCTGATCCAGGGAATCAAATTTTGCTCAAAAATCAAAGTGTTCAGGATCGCTTCAAAAAATACGTGTGCACAGGCCTCATCATTATGAACAAAATGCTTTGTAATGATGAGGCTTACACACACGTATGTTTTAAATATTTGATTTTTGAGCAAAATTTGATCCCCTGGATCACACCTACCCATTGGAAAGATTTTGGACCTCCAAAAGACTACTTTCAGTCAATCAATAGATGAGGGTACATTTACCGCACCATTACAATCTCAATTCGTCCAACCTTGCTTGGATTGGTGCCTTTGAGACCAATACGAAACTTGTCATGTCTTGCTATGTACTTTCCTTGGCTCTTTCTCAATTGTTCTTGAACAGTTTGTTGCACAAACCGAACTGGTTCAATGAACTTCTTGGCATGGTTATGAACATGATGAAAGTAATGTAGATGCTCATCCCAAAACTTAGGATTCTTTCTTTTCAATATAGCCACCATCTTTCCCATACCAAAATGGCCAACAACAAGAGAAGAATGTACTTCCCTTATCATGTTCACACTTTCACCCTATGAAAAACATAGCTTGCCAAGATACAAAAGTTTACCATGCACATAGGAATCCAATTCCTAAACTTGGTTAGTACGACACAAAGTTGCATAAACATTCTTTCCATCATCATATAAAGAATACTATTCCAAATAGCTCTTATGCATCATAGGATTATGCTTGAAAATAACTAAAGCACTAATATTAGGCCTAGTAAGCATATCAACAACTTTATCATAAAAGTATTTCTTATACCTTATCACCAAGTGGAAAACATAACTTTTCAAGGCATGCAATGGAGCTTGATTTGATTTTAAATCTTTCATCCATATGTCTCCTTCAACAATCATATCTGTAATCTTGTTCAAGGCTATGAAATCTACCCACATTGACCACATACAATCTTTCTTTGGTACCAAACCAATTGGTGACCTGCATGGTGAAGTCCTTGGTTTGATGAAGCTTTTGTCAAGCAAATCGTGGGCTTGTTTTCTGTTTTCAACATTCTCCCTCACTGACATCCTGCACATGTCAAGGTTTGGAAGAGGACCTCCTTGTTGCAATAAAATCTCTTGTTGGATACCCCTTTTAGGAGGAAATCCCCTTGGTTTCCGAAACATCTCAACATTTTTGTTAGCAACCTCATGCAAATCAGATTGTAACTTTGTATCAAATCCTTTGAGAACTTCTTCTTCATCATTGTCTTTGGGTTTAGTCATCAAAAGTACAAGGTTCTTACTAGCATTGACTATTCTTTTCATTTGTCCAACATTTGTAAGTGACAAATTCATTTTCTTTGTATTTTCTCTAATAATGTACTCAACACCATTTTTAAACAAATGATACTTGTTCTCATGACGATGAAAAATGGCTCTCCTATCATATAAGTATGGGCTTCCAAACACAATACCATAAATATCCAATGGAATAACATCAAGATTTACCTCATCTATATAGTTTGTAGTGATGACAAATCTAAGTTTACACCTTCTTGTCACAATGCAATTTGTCATTGTCACATATCCAACCTAAAGGGTATGATTTAGGATGAGGAGTAGTTTCCAAATCTAGTTTCTTGAAAATGTCTTCAGAAATAAGGTTTGCTTGTGATCTTGTATCAAAAAGAGTATTTATCTTGGTATGTTTTGAAATTACCCTTATGTGGAAAAGATCTGTCCTTTCTTTTTCATGTTGAGTTTCATCGATGGCAGAATTTGAAGAACTAGTACTTGCAACATAATTCTTACCTTGTAAACCCATGGTTGTGATCATTGTTTCATCTTCTGAATCAGATCCTAAATCTTGTTGTACAGTTGCATCAATGTTTGGTTTCTCTTTGTTGTTGAAATTTTTGGGTCTCTTTTAAGGATGAAGTTTCAAACAATGGTCTTCATCATGGCCATCCTTTGAAATTTTTTTACAAGAGAGTTTCTCCCTCTCTTTCTTGACTGAAGCATTTTTCTTTCCATTTCCTTCAAACTTCCTCTTTCCCTTGTCTCCATTAAAACACTTATTGCTTCCCTCTTTAGGTTCATTCCTTCCTCTTGCCTCTAAATGAGTATCTTGCACACATACCTCATCTAGATTTTAAGGGTTAACCATAAGTATTGTATGCCTCAAGTAGCTATGCAATGCTCCAATATATTTGAGCAAAGTATCTTGTGAAGACAAATCTACACCCAAAACCAAAGATCTTCTTCTAAATTCTTGAGTGAAACTTTGCACATCTTTCCCTTTAGCTTGCCTAAAGTTTTGCCAATCCATAATATCTTTCTGCATGTATGCTAATGGATAAAATTTTCTTTTAATTGCAACAGTAAAATCATTCCAAGAGGATAAAACTTTACCATGTTTCTTCATGTCCTCTTGAGTTTTGGCTTCCCACCAAATGAGTGTTGCACTGTCGAATCTTAAAGAAACAATCTGAATCTTAGTTTCATCATCTTTGATTCTTTGTATCCTATAATACACTTCAATCTAATGAATCCAGTTATCTACTTTCTCATCATTTTCCTCTCCATTGTACATTGGAAATTCAAACTTAATATCAAGCTTTAGCAAAGGAGTTTGTAAAGGATTTTTACCATGTTATTTTGGAGAATTTGGAGGTGGTTGTGAAATGGTGGAAGAGGTGGAATATGGAGGTGAAGGAGGTGGAGAATCACCAGTCCCTCCATTTCCCTTTGGAGTTTTATCACCACTGTCTCCATTGCCCTTTGGAGGTTTGGATATTTCACCTTGCAATCTTGCATTTCTTTCTCCAAACAAAACTTTCACCATTTCAGCCATATCAAAGAAGGCTTTCTTGAAAGTTTCCTCCTGTAAAGGAAGAGTTCCATGGCTGTCCTCATGATCCATACTTGGTGAAAATCTCCTTGAAACTTGAGGTGATTTGATAGTTCTCCTTCTTGACAGTTGAGAACTTGGCTCTACAAGTTGACCTTCTCCTCTTGTGAGCTTCAACCTTGTAAGCATAAAAAAAACAAAAACAACTTGCAAACAATCAAGTCTTAAAAAACCAAAGCTCTGATACCAACTCATCTGAAAATGGAATGAATATGTTTCCAATAGATCTTAAAAACAAAGAAGACTTATATCTTTAAATTGCAAGTGTAAAATGGCATGTGTTTGGGTAATTGGATCAAGTTACTAACACATAAATTTAGTGAGTTTTACTTAAACATGAGAAACATATCAGACTGATAAAAAACATCAATAATGAACACATAACACATCAAATGATCAAGGAGTTCACCCCTATCTTGGGCTACATCTCTTGGTTCAGCTTCCCTTGGATCATTTTCATTGTGCTTAAAAATTAATATTACAGTGCTCAGAATACAAAATGGATGTCTTCAATGGATTCATAACGTCCAAAAACCCCTATCTAGGATTTTTTGGCACCTGGTTTGGCCAAAAAATGAAGAAGTTACACTCCCTGGAAGTTTTCCCCTTCAAGCTTGTTGTACCTGCTCACCGAAACGCACCTGTGAATGACTAACTTGGCTCCCGCAATGTTATTGGTCCTAAAAACCATCACACGTGTGCATCCCACAAAATGGGGCAATTTCTCGAACCATTATGAGATTAGCGCCCCCTTGGGTGGAGGTATTGGTTGCATGGGGGGCATGTGGCCACGTCCCAGCGCCTAATCCGGGCTTCGTGGCTAACCGTGCCCCAAATTTTCGCCAACGGTCATGTGTAAAGGTTTCAAGAACCATGGGCTATACCCGGAGTGCTAACAAATCCATGCCAGACAAATCTCACGTAACCATACCACCAAACTCAATTTAATACAAACCAAAGTCCGCGGGCTAACACACCAAGGGAAATTCAAACTATGTGCCAAGTGTAAAATATCCAGTCTAGTGGAGCAGTTCTATGTGTAAGAATCGGGGATGAATTTCAAAATATCAGACCGTGCCAATAGGTAAATAGTGTGGGCATATGGCAATGATCATATGCTAAAGCACCGAGGGGGTTGGGGCTAGGCCCCAACCCTTTAATCTACCAAAGTAATGTTTGCAACAATTCAAATAATACATTTGAAAATAGAGTGTTAGGCAGGCTGGTAGCCCGACACTGCCAAGACTCTTCCCCACGCCCAGAGGTCGCGGGTTCAATTCCTATAGAGTCCAAAACTTTTACTAATTCAAACCAACGGAGGGGTGCAACGTGGCAGCCCATGAATAGGCCACATGGAACCATTACATTCGCTCACCAGAATATTAGCATGCCACTCCTCTTCCATGTCACTATATGTCCATACAGTCTGTACGGTCAGCTACCACGTCAACACTGTACGTACTGTACAGTTAGCAAAAACAATTCTTGTTTGGCAAAATGAATAGAACACAATATCTTACTCATACAACATATTTTTGAGCCTGTTCAAGTTGTGTTGGGTTCGTAACAATGAGGCCTATGCACATGTCTGATTTGAAGAGATTCTGAGAACTTTTATTTTTGAGCTTAATTTGATCCCCTGGATCACCTGCCCATATATAAGGAGCGCCACTTTTGGTGAATGATTCCATGAATCTCACTGGGAGGGAGTGCCATTCTTGTTGAGAGAAAGGGGAGGATCTCCTCCACATTAATCTATCATACATCTCCTTCATATTGGGTTAGTTGTTTTTGACCATCATGCTTGGGCTTCACTTTAGGATCTGATCGAAAGATCAAGGAGCCATATCCTCAACCATACCCCTCATTTTCTTATGGTGTTTGTGCCTCTCAAACCTATATATTGAGGGATTTCCAAGGTGAAGGGAGGAATATTTCAGGTATCAAATCGTTGATCTTGGTAGATTCATGCAAGGGATGGATAAGGAGAGATTAGAGAAGTGTTGCATCAATATCCAGGGTTTGTAAGTAATCTCTTTGGGTTCTCATTTGAATATACTTGGCCTATTTCCTTCAAGAATGTGTATTCTTGCATGTGCTTGTCTATTGTTATTTCAATATTCATATATGAATTTGTTTGATCTAATCAAATAGAGTAGAAGTTAGTGGTTTCTCTTTGCTTCCTATTGCAGGGACCAAGTTGTGCCAGGGAGTTTGGAGATCAAGCTCGGATTGGAAGCAACAAGGACAAACTTCATAACAAGGCGCATCACACCCTTTCTCCCTCTCTCTTTATGATTGGTTAAACCAAATTCAAAGGAATGTTAGTGTGCACCTGTAGTGTTTATGTCTTGGTATAGGGGTCTATAATCTAAGGGAGGTTTCACCTGTCCACAAGGAAACATTTTGTAACAAAAATTGGCAACTCCACTAGATTTGCTTTGACTAGTCTTAACTTGGATCATATGAATCCTTTTACTACCTTTAGATCGTGTTTTTTTCTTGATTCTAATATACTTCCCCTTCTCTCTTCTTCATTGAAGAGATCACAGAGTAATTGATTGGATTTGCTAAGTTTTTAGCCTTTTTGAGCAATTTTCTGAACTTTTCAGAAGGGTGACACTCCCCTGTAGTTCATACCATGGCACCACCTACCTCACTAGTGCTCCCTAGAAGCCTACCATAAGGTGCCATTAGATGAGTGGCGCCCCCCTAGAGCCTATTATAGAGAATCATTCCCCTAATTGGTGCCCTATGTGCTTGAGAACAGGAGCACCACTCCTCCTATTTTGTCCTTTTGGCCCCTTTCTGCTTGCTAATATCACACATCGTAGATTATAACACCCTACATTGGAGGTCAATATTCAATGGGAGGCCAACCTTCAGTTGGGGGGGAACCTTCAGTTACATGGGAAATTTTTACTGGGGGGAAACCTACAGGGTTGCAACATCAAGAAGCCTGGGGGCAAGCTGCTCCTGCAAGTCCTTCTATCCCTACTACCACTAGCCTGTATCTTGGAAATCCATATCCAAGAGTCTTGAAACCTTTGTGGGATCAAACCAATCTTTCACGAATTCCTCCACAAGGAACTTTTCCTTATCAACCCATAAACCCACGATTCCAATGCAACAGTCCCTTCAATCACAATACATGGGAGGTCCATCAGGCAAACCACATCACATCGAGGGACCAACAAGTCAATTTCAATATGTAGGAGGTCCATCTGCTCCATCATAGTACATGGGTAGACAAACATGACAACCACCTTACATGGGTGGACAACCCGGGATGCCACCATATATGAGAGGACCATCTAGTTTTGTCATCATGCCACCATGGATGATTTTAAGTAGGGAAATTTATTTGAAAATGTAGAAACCTTGGCGAATATTACTAATCCTTCATATGCCAACTATAAATTGTTTGGCGATATTTTTGCAAAACTATTCAAATTTCTAAGGATTTTATATTGTTTGTATAATTTTTTGGCGATATTTAAGGTAAAATAATTTTATCCTATAGAATTTCGGCGAATCATTTTTAGAATAACGAATATATTTTTGGTAAAAACGATGGAAAATTAGTTCGTGAGTGAAATTTAGAACCTAAAATCATCCTTGCCTGCCACAACCTGGATATGGTCCTACTAGTGTTCCCATGCAATATGGTTTCCACCAGCATAAAAAACCTAACCAAAAACTACCATTATTGGCTATGTTAGATCTTCCGGATTTATTGCGTTTAACCAACAATCACATCCTTCATGCCCCGTTCTGGCCCACCATCCCTGCCAAATTACCATCTGACATCCCGGAATTGTATGGAAAACCTAGGGAAGATCCTAACAACCTTGTTATGACTTCCATTTATGGTGTTCTTCCAACTCTTTTATGGACAATTCCATTAGTCTTAGAATTTTTCATAGGACACTTACAGATACAACAACGAAATGGTATATTGAACTTCCGCATAACTCCTTTTCCTACTTTAATCCTCTTTCCATATATTTCCTAACACATTTTCAGTTGCCTATATGGTACGAGACCGATGTTGGAAATATAATTGAGAGGGGGGGTGAATCAATTATATATATATATATATATATATATATAT
>CBVK0100283015.1:0-16835 GCA_900067695.1 Picea abies | reverse complement strand
CTGCTCCCTTGCCTAGCTTTATCCTCCACTTTTTTTTCCTCAAGTCAACATCATTAAAACTCAATTCGATCCAAGGCGTTCACTACCTTTCCCTATGTAAAAGAACTTTGTCCAGATCTGAGAGTGAATCACATTGTTTAAATTGCAGACCCCATTTTCCCAATGGCCCTCCTTGCTATTCCAAATCAACCATTTAAAAACCCCAACCCATGTTCTTCATAACTAGCCTAATACCTCTTCAAACAAAGCTATATCAGATAGAGAGATCCCTCTCTGAGCCTTGGAGGGATAGATCCAAGACTCGAAGTGGTTTTGATGTTGCCTCTGTGACTGCCTCAAAGCCTTGGGCAAATTACAGAGTGCTAACAGAATGGCGACTTCATTGGGGACTTTCTCTAGAAGTGCACTTAAATCTCCAAATCTGATCACTGATGGTGGACAGTGACCAGACACAAGAAGGCTAAGATCATTCACCTGGCGACTCCAATCAACTCCAGACCGTGCCAACTCGAAGACTCCACTGGAGGAAGAACCTGAAGCATGGCCAAGCAGCCTAGAAAGACCAGGTACTCAAGCTCAAATTGCATTCAAGACATCTTTGGTTTTATCTGCAATTATGTCTTGTCTTTTTCTAAGCCTGATCAAAAGTATATTGTTGAAGATTACTTTGACCATCAGTCAATTGATGAGTCTCAAGAGATCATATCTCCAATTGTAGATTATGGACATACTCATACACATGTGCACATCCCAGATGCACCTGTAGAAACCCTAGTGAGACATAAGCCTCCTTCTTTGTCTCCTACTGTGGCTAAACCTCTAGATGGTTGTAAGCCTCTTTCTTCATCTCCTATGCTTGCAAAAATCCCAGACCGATATCAACCTCTAGATTTGCCTCCTATTCTCCATGACCTCCCTGTCAATTACATTAATAATCTGCCTAGGTTTGATGGAGAAAATGAGAAGATCACTGCTGAAAAGCGTATTCAAAACCTTGAAGATTTCCTTGACCTTTATGAGATTGAAGACGATGATGTCTGTATCAGGATGTTTTCCCTGTCTTTGCAAGGCAAGGTTAAAAATTGGTTTAGAAATCTGTCAGCTACAAGCATCAGAAATTTTCATCAGTTCATGCAAGTGTTCTTAGATAAGTGGGTGATTAGGGGAAATGTTTTCCTCATCCTAGAAGAGTATGAGCACTTGAAAAGAAAGCTAGGGGAGACAGTACAACAGTTCTCAACCAGATTCAATGATGTGTATCATTCAATACCTGTGGATGTAAGGCCACTTCCTGGTTTAGCTAAATTGCATTTCCCATAAGCCTTTGATCCTAAAATGGCTTTTCAATTAAGAGAAAGGAACACTGCAAGCCTTGAAGAAATGCAGAGCATTGCAGTTGATGTGGAGACCAACTTGATGATCAAGAGGTCAAAGTTAAAGAATAAAGAAATGGAGCAGCTGAAATCATCAGAAGTTAAACTGCAGATTTTGGCCAGTGCCATGGAAAAGCTGATGCAGAAGATTAACATAAAAGATGAGCTTGTTGTCCAAAGACAACATGTTCCAGTGATTGCAGAGAAAGACACGGTCCCAGTCCCCAAACATTTTTCTGCTCATCCTGGATACCATGGTTTGAATAATGATTCGTTCATGTATTCAATTCACATCACAGTCAAAGATGAAGCTCCATATCAACTTGTAGAGGAACAACCAGCTGATATGATGTGCATGTTTGACAACATTCCTTACTTGGATTGTCCACCCAAGTGGGACCAATATGATGATGATCATGAAGCTGAAATAGAGGTTGTATGTTCAGAGAAACTAGCAGCAGGTCATTGGCAGAAAGAAGATCATTTACAGTTCAAATACGACAATCAGCCCTTGCACAACAGTCCTGACAGCAATGATCAAAGTGCAGAAAATCTCAGAGTAAGTGAAAACACTTTGCCTTTATGTTTCTCATCTTTTCAATTTCTAAAAAGAAGCTCTAGGCCAGTTGTAAATAGTGAAGATAGAGATTCCTCTAGTCAATCAGTTGATGATGCCATTAAGGATATGGAGGCTATTCTAAACCCAGAATCGCAGCCCTTGACCTACGTTGATTTCCAAATTCTTGATGAAAACTTAGAGCCTGAGGTAAATTCTGAGTTAATCCAAAATAACTCTGTACCAGTATGTTTTAATTCATTTCAAATGTTGAAGGAGAATCTTGGACAAGAGTTGAAGGATAAATACATAAAGGGTCGGGAAATATCATTTGAATCAATGCAGCAGTCTTGTCAGTCTTTTTAGGATCCAATAGCTGATCGGTTGGATGGCCTGTGTGGTCAAAATCATTCCCCATCATCTAGCTATGGGATAAAATGCTTCTATAACATGGATATGATAGGATAGTCAACTACAGGGGTATTCTCAGCTGAAGTCACATTACAAAGAACATCAGAGCGATTGCAGCCATGTCAGGAAATGCACGAGGATGAAGATAACATAGATACAGTGCTAGATCTGCCATCCCAGAATCAAAGAACATGTCATTTCTAACTTGATCCTGTAGCTACCTATATGGAGAATTTTCTCACTGTGAAGCCTCAATCTTTCTCTGACATTTCTTTTGTTTTTCAAGATTGCCGAGGTGTCTATGATAAAGATCAATCATGTTTTGGGTAGTGGTTTTTTCACTTTGCAGTTTTGAGTCGATGAGCAAAAGGTCAAGCTGCACTTTTCACCATGCTAACGAGCAGTCAAGCAATCCACTGGTCTCAGAAGCTACTTGATTGGCTTCATTGGCATTTTTGTATTATTTGATTTTACAAAATGATCAGTAGCATAGGGTAGGTAGTAGAATGTGAATAAGCTCAGCATTCTGAGCATTTCTTTTTCAGCAGTGTTCAGTTGATTTGGTTTCAGTTGCAAGACCAAAACAGGTACAGGTTGCAGAATAAGATTTTGGGATCAGCCCAATGGATAAAAGCACCAGTCTACATGATTCTCAGGTCTGTGGTTCTTGACACCTCCTGAAAGAAGCTGCCATCCCCAGGTGGAGCCTATATTGGGGTCCTATAATTATAGGCGACTTGATTCTTCGACTGTTGATTTGGCGTTTCTCTTGTGATGACGAAGTATGGCTCGGTTGATCCCGTTTCCTCCCTCCATTCTTTTCGCTTAATCCCCCATCACCCTGCTGCATCCTTCATACACACTGCACCCTCTCCCCCTTATCTTTTGTTAGCCTCCATTATCTCGCCACCTTCACCTGTCCATAAGCAAACAGACTTAGGATAAACAAGAATAGCAATAAAGTTAGTATAGGTTGAATTAATTAATAAATAACTAGTTAAATAATTAATTAAATATTAATTAATTATTAACTAAATTAATACCTAAGTTAGTAGCCTAGTTAGTTTTTGGATTAATTAAAAATATTAAAAACAATTTAAAATCAAACATAAAAAATAAAATATGTTAAAAATATAAAAAATATTATAATAAGTATTATAATATATTAAAACATTAAATAAATTAAATAACATAAAATATAAAACAAATATTAAAAAACATATAAAATACAAAACAAATAAAACATTAAAAACAAAACATAAAACAAAAAGGAACAAAACATAAAAATATGTAACAAAACACATATTAAAATATATATATATATATTAAAAAATAAATATAAACATACATCAAAATAAACCTAAGTCTACCCCACTCACCCCCACCTCACGTCACTCTCCACTCCCCCTCACTCCCCTACGTCACATTCCACTCATACTCCACTCACCCATCCCCCTCACGTCACTCCCACCTACCCCACCTCACACTCCACTCACCCCCCATACGTCACCCTCCACTCACCTTACCACCCAAACTCCTGCCCAAATTTTACAACGTGCCCCCCATCCACTTACCATACATTTTAATCAACAACGCATGAACATTCCGGACCCCCCCTCACTATCCGAAAATTAACGAGAGGGGGGGGTCCGGAATTTGAATTAATGCTCGTGAAAATATGAACGGCCCAGAAACGGGCATCTAAATCAACGACCCAGATTAAATTCCAGACCCTCCCGTCCATTCTACATTTAACAAGGGGGGGGGAGGGGTTCGGAATACCACCCCCCGAAGAAAAACCACTTTCCTCAAAAATTTACCATTTTTTCCTGTTTTACCACGTCCTCTTCCAGATCGATTTTTGAGCAAACGGAGATGGATTTTAAAAATACAAGAGAGGTTTTTTCTCAGTACGGGCTGAAAAACAAAAAACTCTCTCAGTTTTTTCATCGGAGTTACGAGAAGGGAGAATCGGAGACATCTTGGAGGCCTATTTTTCCATATTTTCTATTTTCCATTTCAGTCCCGATCTTGCAGGAGCTGTTACGGCCAGCTGGGGACGAATTTGGTGAAACCTAAGGAGGTTTTTGTCCATCACATGCCCATATAAAATAACCTCTTTCATTTTTTTCCCAGGTGTAATCATCGAAGATAAAATCATGTATGTTCGGACCCATTTTTCGCAGAAAACCGGTCCGTCTTTCATGGCAGAAAGCTCCAAATTTTGTGGGAGTGGTGGCTATTTTTGGCCGAAGCGGTTAAACCGACTTCCGAAACTTATTGGAATAATCTATCCTATTTATTCAGAGGATTTTGATGTAAAATGGTTCTACCTGTGAGGTTCCTGGAGCATGGGCTGTGTATGACTAGAGAATATTTTCTGTAATTTTTAGATGAGCAATCAGAAATGAGCATGTTTTCTTTCACAGGATTCTTGTGTGGGTGTATTGGTGGCGTTTTCCTCTGCTAAAATGTTTTCCTGTTATCTTTCAATTTGTTTTCAGTTCTTATTATCAGAAGGAATGTTATAGAGGCAGAATTTATCAGCAGATACTCTGCCTCTTAGCTTGTGATAATCTTTATGTTATTCATCTAAAGAGCCCAGCTTAGGAATTCTTAGCTGCTCCCTTGCCTAGCTTTTTCCTCCACTTTTTCTTCCTCAAGTCAACATCATTAAAACTCAATTCGATCCAAGGCATTCACTACCTTTCCATGTGTAAAAGAAATTTGTCCAGATCTAAGAGTCAATCACATTGTTTAAAGTGCAGACCCCATTTGCCCAATGGCCCTCCTTGTTGTTCCAAATCAACCATTTAAAAACCCCAAACCATGTTCTT
This sequence comes from Picea abies, assembly GCA_900067695.1. Classification (NCBI taxonomy): domain Eukaryota; kingdom Viridiplantae; phylum Streptophyta; class Pinopsida; order Pinales; family Pinaceae; genus Picea; species Picea abies. Next base: position 11,658 of record CBVK0100283015.1, on the reverse strand, counting down.
CATAACTAGCCTAATACCTCTTCAAACAAATCTATATCAGATAGAGAGATCCCTCTCTGAGCCTTGGAGGGCTAGATCCAAGACTCGAAGTGGTTTTGATGTTGCCTCTGTGACTACCTCACAACCTTGGGCAAATTACAGAGTGCTAACAGGTTGTTTCTTCTTGCGTCTACCCCTAGCCATAGCGGTGGTGATGGTGATTGGGGGTGAGGGTTGTGTGGCCAGAGTGAGTACTAGAATATGAATCAGGATTCCCTCTGATTGGGGAGGGAGGGATGGTTGAGGAACTATATCTGGTGGGTGTAGATACCATATCAGAATGGCAAGAACCATGTTGGGAAGGGTAAGCATTGCGGCCACTTGGAAAGCTTGTACGCCCGACGGGGGGTAGAAGAAGGGGATTTGAGTGATGTCTTGGGGAATGGTCTCCAAAACTAAGATTTGAACCTAGGGGAGGGTGAAATCAGGGATAAGTTGTGTCATAGGGTTCTCAGGGGATCCCTGAGGTAGGATTTCTTCCACTAGTGGGATGTCGGGGAGTGGATAAGCCTCTATGGGAGGGATGGTATCTCCAACTTAAGTTCTGTTAGAATATATGACACACACTTGTGTTGAGGGGTGAATGAGCAGTGGTGTTCCATGATATGCCCCCAAAAATGAGGGGTCTTTAAAAATTTTGGGGGCCATCTCTACGAGTGGATATCCGTCGGAACTAGTGCAAACAAGAGGTAAGATGTTATCGATCTTGGAGGAGTGTTTGGGCTCGCAATGTGAGACTTGGTCGATGGTGATGATTTTCCCATTGTGGGGGAATATCATCGTTTGAAACATAGAAGAGGCCACTGCTTTCATAGCGTACATGTATCTACATCCAAACAGGATGTTATAATCGAGCAGGGCATCGATAATCTCAATGTCGATAAGGATGGTTTTTCCCTCGAGTTCCACAAGGACATTTTGGAAGAGCCCTTCTGGGGAATATGTTCAACCATCGTAAGCTCTCAATGTAATGGCAGATGGTACTAGCTCTGGGGAGCCTAGTTTTTTCCATACGATTTTGGACATGATGCATGTGGATGCACCTTCATCAATGATACATCGATGAATTGTGATGTTCTGAATATTGACTGCTATTTGGAAAGCTACCAAAGGAGGGAGATGAGGCTCCACACAATCTATATCAAATGTGATGAGTCTAGTATTAGCGGGGTCAACTGCCCCCAAAGTAGAAAGCAATGATTTCCGTTGGGTTGGACAATTTTGGAGGACCTCCAAGACCAACATAGTTGTAGGGGACTATGCCAAGTCATCGACTAGACTCTAATTATGTGCCTCCCTAGCCTAAGGGTTGTTGATATTCTGTCGTAACTGGATGAGAGGAATATGAATGGGGGGTTCAACGTTAGGGAGTGAAATCAACAATGGTTGTCTAGTTGTAGCTGGATAAGATTCTGAAGTGGTGGGAGTAGATTTAGGGGCTGCTTTGTATTGACAACTACGTGTTTGCAAAAGAATTTCTTCTTCGCTAGTTAGGAGGTATTGTGATCCCCAGATTTCCAGGGTTTTGATATTGTCCCATCTATGGTGGGGCAAGATGCATCTCATGTTAGGTATTCATCAAACCTTGGTGTGGAATAGGGTTTTGCAACACAGCCGGGGGTGGTTGTTGCAAATATTGTTGTTGGTCCTGTTGAGGGGCAGGCAGCGCTAGAGGACGTGACACATTCATGGAATATTTCATCCATCTGAAGTCATAAATTTGGGGGCAATTGTGAGTATAATGACCATGCTCACCGCAAAAAGCACAAGGGAAGTTCATCTAGAGGTTTTTGTTGTTGTTCCTCCCTTGGCGTTTGTTTCTATTATCCCCTTGAGGGTTCTGGTTTCCCCCAGCAGGTTGGTTTTGTTGGGGGTTATTTCCCCATGGTCCGGTGTTATTACTGTTTCAATTTTTTCCTTTCTTTTTGGTATTATTCGACTGTTGGGTCGTATTTTTTGTATTCAGTTGTTCAAAATTTTGAAATTGTTGAATCGGAGAGGGATGAAAAAAGTTAACCCTAGTGTGTGGTTGTCCTTGTGGAGGAGAAATTGGTTGTGGAGGACTAGGAAATGGAAAATAGGGATTATTTTGTGGTAATGACCTGTAGGGTGCATACGAAGGCGTAGTGCTTTCACTAGTACCTAGGTTATAAGCCAAGGTAAAGGGAGTACCAGAACTTGGTTGAGAGGTCGGGCGCATCATGGGTGTGAGCACGAGTCCACTCATGGGTGGAGGAAGGGAAACAGGATATGGTTGTTGATAAGGGGGAGGATGTACGGATTGTGGTGTGTTGTGGTACCAATCAATCCATCCCCTGAATGAGACATCCCAAGTTTTTCATGGCCGAATGGTATGGGTCTCAGGATGTCAAGTAGTACTATGTATAAGTATCCTAACTGAGCATAAATGAGGTTGTACTATTGAACCTTGCTGATGGCTTCCTCTTCAGTTTCGGGAAAGGTGGAGGTCGCATCTTTGGAAAGTATAGAGACAAGTGATCAAAGAAACCAATCGAGACGTTGCTCTTTGGTGGTTTCTGCTTTGCATAAACTACATTGCCGATGCCATTAGTGGTAATGGTCGGCTATATGTGTGGTTGAGGATTTTTTACACTTAGGGAGAAGTTTGATACCATTTTCATGATGAACTGGTAGTTGAAAGAAGGTCAAAAATGCTTTGGCCAAGGATTCAAAAGTCACATGGGATCCATATTTTTTCGTCCACATACCATTTGGAGGATGGACCAGTAAGTGTGCGTTGAAATAACCTTAAGCAAATGGAGTCATCCATGATGTTGTTTGAAGAGCACCATAAGTGGAAGTCCATGATGTAGTTGGTGGGATCTTCTCCTAGTTTTCCTTAAAACTTTGGAATGTTTGAAGGTAGTTTGGTTGGCATATTGGGCCATGTGGGGTCATGCAATATAGGGTCGTTTGTGAGTTTACTCAAATCAAGAATATTGAGGGATGCCAAATATGGCATGAGGGGTGGTGTTGGAGGATTAGTTCTAGCCATGGTGTGAGCAGGTAGTGGACATGACCCTTGAGGGGGCTTTGGTGGGGGTGTATTTCTCCCTTGGTAAGAAGTGTACCCTCCGCCTCCTTGTGAAGGAGAGCTAGTGGATGGATGGCCTTGGGAATTGGAACCAAGTAAAGTGGAACCAAGCAAATTTGATCCCAAAATAGTATCACTCACAGGGGTGTGAGATGGTTGAGTTGATGAGTCGAAAAGACTAGGAAATCCTCCTAAAATAGGAGGGAGGTTTTGCAAGCATCTGGACCAACGAGGATTCTATGGGTCCCCTATGATGTTCGACTAGCAAAGTGAAATGTGTGCAAAAATGGTGATGAGAGAAATAAATGAACAATAGACTTGTATAATATGGACCTTCACAATATATCTCACAATCACATGTAATCAAATGAGCATCATACATAAATCAAAGATAACCATACATGTGGGTAGGTGGATTTTGTCTTTGTGGGAGAACAAAGAAAGAAAATTCTCGTGTCTTAAAAAAGACGTAATGTCCTTCCTCTCAAATATCACTGGACCTTCTAATAGCACTCAATAGTGGGGTCTGAAGCCACTGGAAGAGGAACTAGTGAAGGATGAAACAATCAGTTATAATAAGGGGTAGAGGATGCATATCCTGAAAGAGATGGCGATATTTCCCAATAGCCACACAAAATTTGATCAAGGTGCAATTGCAGCCCACAATTTCCACCTAGGTAGATGTCCTAAAATTTGGCCACTAGGTACCTCGATCAAAGTGCAGCATTTAGATTTTCGGCCTCAGAAATGGGTCACGGGATGGATCCCTTCCAAGAGGTGGGTGCCTCAAGGGGGGATGCATAGAACAACCAAACCTTGACCTTTGACCCTTCACGGGTATCTCCCTGCCTTATGGTGTTTGGAACAATTGACTTGGAGGATTTTAAAGTTCCCTATTTGTCAACTTCTAATGGTTGAAGATGTGAGAACTAGATAATGGGGGGTTATTTGGATGCCTACCCCCGAGATCCTACCTAGACTAAAAATTTATTTTGGCACCTCCTGTGGAGAAAAACTTAGTGAGTTTTTTAGAAAAATTTAAGATGTGGTTGTTTGAGAGATTGGGGGTGTGAACCAATCTTGTTTGAATTAAGTGGGTGTGGGTAATTTCTTCAAGAAGTAGTGGGACGTTTCAGAATTCCTTTGGAGGAAATCTACTTCAACCTCCACAATTCGAGATGAAATTACGTGAGTGAGGAGTGACTTTGTGTGTGAGAAAGTGAACAAATGTGTCAATTTGCAACATGTGGACTTCCTGTGGTCCTTACAAATCTTGATTACCTATCTTGCTAGATGTCACTGGTACAGCCTTGTGGAATTTTAAAGTCCCTAAAGAACTAGCATGTGGACATATGGGTCCTTACCAATACTTCAAACTCCGTAATGTGATTTAATCTAAGAAAGCTTCAAAAACTATCATATATTGCAAGCATGTGGGCATGTATGGGCCCATTACTATAATTTGCAAACTCCCCTAGTGATGTAAACTAAGAAAGTAGCTTCAAAACTATCCTAACTTTGCAACATGTGGGCATGTATGGGCCCTTACAAATTTAATATGTTTTGAAAAGAAACTAAGAGGAGCCCTAGGGGGGATTTGTCCTCTCCTAAAGATTTTGTTAAGGGAGATGAAATCTTCCCTCAATCACTTTTTTTATTCTCAAGATCACTCTATGGTGTGAGAGAAGAGCATACTCAATGATTGAAGTTTGATTTATGGTCCCAATGCAAGTGTTTATATATGTGATAGTAAAAAATCTCAACTTAACTTTTACAATCAAAACAACCCATCCATGTGGCAAATCAAATCAAAAGAAGAGAAATGTGGTTCTTTTTAACCCCCTAAGTGCCTATGTTTTGACTAACCCCTCATATGGGAAGGGAATATAAGTGTGGTGCATTTACAAACTGCATAAAAGCAACATTTTAAAGGTTAGAGGCCTTCAAAACATCACAAAAACTCTTACAATTTCAAGACTCTAGACAGATGCACGGGTTAAAGTTCAGACATAGGTGCGGTGGGTGCACAATGTGTAGAATGCGCAGTGAACAGAAGACCTTTGGGTTCACTATGAGAAGAGACCAGAAGTGTTGTGGGCGCACAATGCTCTGAATGTGTGTATGTGGGATGAAATACCCATGCATGTTCTTATACACGTTGGGGGGGGTTTAAGTGAAATTCTCCTCCTCCAACTTCAAACTCAACTCTTTTCAGGTAAGGTTAGGCCGGTTACGATCCCTGTAAGGAAAATGGGTAAAAATGAAGTGCTCAAACAACCCAAATATGGAGGAAATTGATACATTATCCCCAGTATGGTTGACAATCTGTTGTGTCCCTTTCATCACCTGAGTGAGCAAAAGAAGGGCACTTGCAAGTCTAGTTGGGCCTGCTAGATAGGACAAAGGTTAGTGTATGAATTAAAAATTTCAATCACATGAAATAAAAAAACAACTAAGCTAGAAACAACTAAATAAATAAAACTAAAATGCATGAGGAAATTAGAACCAAAATCAATCAAAAAAATGACCAACAATCATGCCACCAATGGATAACTATATTAGTGGGAAAACAAAATAGATAAAGGAGGACTTATGGATCCCCTCTTCCTCCTTGGGAGGGCTCTTGAGTCCCCTATGTGAGAGATCTTCTTACAATGATAAACTAGAAATCAAATGGTGAAGAAATCCAAGCTTATTCCCTCAAGAGGTGAGGTGAATAGATTATTGATATGTTGCTAGTATGCTCCAAGAAGAAAAGAGGTTCCTTGAAGGATAATAGAGGCAGCATAACAATACAATGAGATTCTTGAATTCTTAGTGCACCCATGGCCTCTTTTTATAGCATGTCTTTGAAGCAATATACAATTGGTCTTTAGTGTGAACAAGGGGCCCTTTAGGGAACCCTTAGGTCTTTGACCGGCCCCCATTCAAATTCAGCTCAGATTTGAGGGTCAAATCAAGTTGAGAGATGGTCCAGAAGTGGTTGAGGGGCTGACAAGAACCATAAATGTTCCATTTACAAGAGTGCACAATTTTTCTCGTACACAGTCGCCCATTGGGCCCATGTGCGCTATATCGGCTTCTTTGGCCTACGCACGTGCACGCGCTTCCTTTAGTGTTTCAGCGCGTGTCAATGTTTTGACCAGTTGTATAGTTTGTGCCTTTTGGAAATACATTTTTGGGGTTGTAGGTGAACTAATAGGTGTTTGGAGATGTTGTATTCCTGTAACCATTTTCATACAATGTTGCGAATGAAATTTCAATGATAACGGGGATGAAATGAATCATGGTTGCCAATCAAATACACTACAGATCCATGTCATATAACTATATAAAGTGTAGCCACAAGCAATACACAGTGGATCTACATCTCAAAATCAAATATATACAAGTATAGTATCCATCTTCAAGTGACAAGAATCCAACGACGCCTGATGGTTGGAGATGAGGCCTTCAAAGCTCGAGAAACAACTTCAAGATCTTAAAAACTCAGGTAGGAGTGTAATGTGAGTGTACGACTTCACTACCCAGAGGTATTCACTGGCTCATCGGGAACAGACAAGAGGATCTCAGTGATCAGGAAGATAACTTCATTCATTTCGAACAATGACTTGATTGGACTTTTGGGATGGCCAGACATGAGGGAAAGAGACAAACTGCAGAAAGGCTGACCCAGAATGGGTGAAACTTCCTTGGAAAAGAGCATGAAAGATGATCAAATTCAGGAAGCATGACATTGACATAAGTTCACTATGTAGGAGGCAACGCAAACTCTCCATGTGTTTGGAAGAATTACCAAACGGAGGAGGACACAGCTCTATGTAGCAAGAAACAGCTTCCTAAGGTCATATTAGATCCCAAATATTGAAAAACAAATGGAAGGATGTGCTTTTTCCAAGGGCGACTCATTGTGCTCCCCAAAAAAAGAAAATATATTTCCCGTCCTCTATTTGTGGTTTTTTTATTTTTTTTGTCTTTTTCAATTTTTTAGAGAGCTTGAAAAAAAATAAAAGAATAATATGTTACAAAGGAAGAACGAGTGTCACAAGCAAACTATTTCCAAGCACAAGGAACACACTAATGCTCATAGCAAGGAGATATGTGCAGGAAAAGGACACTCGAGAAAATTCCTCCATGGGTCAAGGTGTTAGGTCGCAAAGGCAAAGTGCTACAAGGCTTGCGTATAAGGCATGCTTCAAAGGTTCAGTTGAGAGCAACATGGAGCCGGCATTAGGCCAAAGACATGGAGATGTGAATGTGATTATCAAGACACAATGAAAACCCCCTTCAATGTATTTTTTAAGATCCCAGAGAAGGTAAGCTCGATATTTTTTCATTTTTTAGAGAGTTTGAAAAAAGTAAAGAAGACTCCACTGGGGTACCTTTTTCGAAAATAGTCTAGTCGGTTCAAAAAAGGGATAAACTAGCACCGAAAAGATGTCTATTAAAAACCATTTTAATGAGTGTGACACAGATAAGATCACTCGGCAATCTTCTCAATTTTAAGGAGTCTGAAAAGAGCTTAACTATGGACTCACAACCTTTTTCTAGATTTAGTCTCCTTAGCCTGAAAATGTAAAATTTGTGGAGGAGAACTCTCCCAGTGAGACGAATCTCCCGAGGCGTACATTTTTCCTCCTTAATTCATAGGTCATAAAAAGGGGTAAAATCATGCCAGTAGATGTTCTTCTTTTGTACCAATTTAATGAGTGTGAAGGAACAAGGTCACTCAGCGATATTTTCAATTTTAGGGAGTCTAAAAAGAACTTAACTATGGACTCTGTGGGGGTTCCTTTTTCATAAGTAATCTCCAAGGCCCGAAAAAGGTGATAAACCAAAACCAAGAATAATGTTCCTTTTTCGTAAATTTAGTCCCTCGAGCATGAAAAAGGGTTAAACTTATACCTGAAAATACTCTTCTAGTGTACCAAAGCTCCTAGAGTATACCTTTGTTCATAAAATTGACCATTTAGATCAAAAAAGGGGTAAACTACTACCGGACAGACATGACTTCAAGTTTTAGTTTGGCAAGCGTGAAGGAAAACAAGATCGCTCGGAAATCTTTTCATGTTTAGAGAGTCTAAAAAGGGCTTAAAGAAGACTCCAGGGGGCTACGAGTCATGTATGAAACTAGTTCAAGTAGAGCCCACTGCTAGGCTCAAACCAAGAGTCTCTTCGATAGTCAACTTGAAAAGTCTCCCAAAAGGGAAGAAAACACAAACCACGGTGTAAGTCCTCCCGTGGTATAGAAACTACAGTCATGGCTTCAAGGATAGCCTCATCTGAAGGCAATTCAAAATCTGAGAAATCATGCAAATGAGGGTCGACAGTCCCAAAGGGTGAAGTAAACTAACCATATTCCATATGACAATGGAGGCTCTGGCTAGGACTAGCACATTCTATCAGCGAAGAATCACAAGCATGAGGGCTTGTGGATCTACAAACAATGAGATCAGCCTCAGAAGGAGACTCAAGTTCAATTGGACCAAGAGGGGGAAGGAAGGGCTCCCATGCCCCCATTGGATAAACCAATGGATCAATTGTTGAGACCAAGTCTCTAGAAGGAAAACATGATTGCATAGGTTCTTGCTCAGAAGAAATTGAACAACAAGGATAAGATGCCACATAATTAACCCGTGGCAAGGTATAGTCTACACGAACACTAGGAACATATAAAGGGGTAGCCTGAACTAACGCCGAATTAGGATGGTGATTATTAGATGACAGTTGGTCGATAGTGACAATGCTTCCATTGTGAGGGAAATGCATCACCCAAAAGAGCGGAGACACCACATCATGCATAGCATATACATAACGGGCATATTGAAATATAATGGGCATTGCACCACTATAATATCAACAAGACAGTCTTCCCACCTAACGAGATAGGCAACTGAGGAAGAACCCCCAAATATTCACAAGGACATCTGTCAAAATCCAACAGCTCATGCAAAGTAGACACAAGCTCAAGATATCCCAAGACTTTCCAAACCGAGGAGGATAAAATACTTGCAGAGTCTCCTTCATCCACAATACATCGATAATTTTTTGTTGAATTAACTTCAACCCTTATTTGAAAAGGTGCAGAAGAAGGAAGACGAGGCTCAACAAGATCATTCCAATAAAAGGAAACCATCCTAAGGCTTAGAGGGGGTGTGCTCAAAGTGAGTGGAATGCCCCATTGTTCTAAAAGTACTAAACTGGAAATGCTAAAAACATAGTCGGTAGACAAATCACTCCCGAAGAGAAGAGTGGGATCAGTCAAAGATTGCATCAGCGTGGCCACTTTGGTAGACTTGACACTCTCCAATAGAAGAGTGGGATCAGTCGAAGACTACATCGCTGTGACCACTTTATCAACCACTGGATGAATAAGCTGTGAGACAACATGGTATACAGGCACATCACCCCTAAAATAGGAGTGGGATTGGCCGAATAATGCATCGGCATGACCACTTCATCAACCAAAGGATAAATATACTATGAGGAAACCTCAGAAGACTCAGCATCAGAAGAACTTGCAGACAGGAACCAAAATCTTTGTACCTCTAGAATGCTAGGGCACAAATGAGTAAGGTGATCTCCCTTGCAAATCTTACAAGGGATCTTAGGCTTAGATCCTATCTGTCTAGGTTTCTCAACAGAATCAACGCCCCCAGCATGACTAGCAGTGGTTGGTTGCACATCTCCAACATGACTCACAGAGGTTTGTGATTTCTTCTTCCTATTCTTCCTCTTTCTACTTCGTTTAGACTTCTGGTTACTAGTAACTGTACTTTCACCATAGGTGGGAGAAGGAGGAGGAGAAGAATTTTCTAATGAAGGAACATCAACATTATGCCCATGACATAAGGTGCTTAACTGAGAAGCGTCAAAATCATTCATGTCATTTGGAATGGTGCTCAACCAAATCGGTAGTCCCACATTCAACCCAAGAATATACAAAGTGGCCATCAAAGGGACACCAACATTTCCGAAGAAAGGAAAAGCACAAGAATCCCCTTGTGAAGGGGTTCCTTGGTTGGTATCGTTGGGAAATTTAGCCATGAATATCTTATGCATAGGTTCTCCCCTTGTGGGATCATTCAAGTTCATAAAATTCTCACACACTGACTCCGAAAAACCAGTGTTATGAAACAGACTGACTGACAAGGTAGGAAGAACTGGTATGGCACCAACAGGTGACCATAATCCCTTAAAGATTCAATAGAATCAACAAGAAACTAAAAAGGTATAAAACCAAACAAACACCCAAAAAATCCCCTAAAACCCTAGAGGCTTCCCCAGTATGGTCACCAGTTATGCTAGTGGGGAAAACCCCCCAATGTCTACACCAGGTTTTACAATGTAGGCAGATCAATGACCGTGTAAAATTCTCCTACTTTTATAACTACCCCAAATGTATCCCAGACTCACACATGAAAGACAAAGTAAGAAGGATCAGGTAACTGTACCTTTTACTCTGTGCTCGGTGTCGATCCTCTTGCGCTTGATAGCTCTGCTGACTACAAACCTCCTCCCAAGGCTGGCATTCATTCACAAACAGTTAAGCAAGAAACTACAAACATGCATCTCATATATAAATCATGGGTTAGATGTGAGAATAAAACATAAAACAAATGTAAAAATTTGACACATCATATTTCGGGACATGAAAAGTATTTCTTTTATTGATAATACAATGTTCACTTACAACAAGGTCAGATATTTCTCCATGAACCTGGTTCAAGCTCCTCTTCACCAAGCTCCAAGTACACCTCCGTGTATCTTTCTCCTCTCAACCTTCTTATTGGGAAATGGAATGGGCTTATGATGGAGGAAAAAGGGCAAAATAGGGAATTCTAATGCAATTCTCACAACAAGGCTGCAAATGCTTGGTGCAAGGAGGGGATGTGAAATGAGTAGAGTTTCATTGTTCTTATGCTTGGCTTAGTAATGAGACCCCAATACCTCATTTATATGACAAAAGGATGGTTATTCAGCTGGGTGAAGAGCTATAGGTGGTGGATTAGTTGGGAAACTACCCAATAGCCCATAATCTCGATGAATTCCTTGCAACTTTTTAATTTTTGCAACTTTTTCAAGTATATGTGGGTTGTAGTGGTGCAGCTAGCGTATGTACATGGGCTGTAGTGGTGCAGCAAGCATGTGTATGCGGGTAGTATTGGTGTAGGGCACGTACATCTTCAAAAAATGAGTTTTTAAGAAGAGCAACTCAGTGATGGCTTGGAAAAAATAGTAAGTAAGAGGACCAAATTTCAAGTATGCATGTATGGAAAAATTTAGGGTTATAATAGAAAGTGATTGTATTCAAGAGAGACAAGCTCGAGACCCAACTTGCTATACTCGGACCTCGTCAGGGACATGCACCAAAAAATGATCAAGAGCAGCCTGCTCTGATACCACTGATCTGGATTATTTTTTAGAACAAAATGAAAGCAGAGATACTACAATGAAATACACATAAATATTGCCAGAAATAGAGAATACAATAATACACGATTTCTATTAATGAAAGAAATGTACAGAGATTGTAAAAATACAGAGTGAAAGACTCGCTAGAA
>CBVK0100283005.1:0-27508 GCA_900067695.1 Picea abies | reverse complement strand
CGCTCTTCCGATCTCACACACGGTTTGCAGTAGTGAAGTCGTCCTTAATTATGAAAGGACTCCATGATTTCATGTATGTTATCCACTGTAACTATATTCCGTCCAATGCAGAGTGTGACAACAGAAATCGGTCCAAATAATAAGCATTCGGAGTTAACAATATTTTTCCTGAATGCAACAAACCTTAACCAATACGAACGCGGAAAAGGAGACTAGAATCTTTATAATAGTAGCTCGAAAGATTTTGAAACATGCCATCTATTCGAGCATTATTCGTTCCTACACCAACTAATCCCAGAGCCAACGTTCTTCGAACCTTCGGGATTTTCTTCCGATGGAATTTCCTTTCCCATGTTTAACTCAGAGTCTTCTATTTGAGAAAACTGATGCATGTCCTCTGGCAGTTGGCACTTGATGTAGATTTTCCGTGTAAACACTGCCTTGACACCTGCAAAATTTGATAGCTCGCATAAGGGATTTAACACATTGATTTAATTTGCATATGCGATTTATCCCACATTGCTCCGGAGAATGTAATATTAGGTGTTTTTATATGCGAGCGCTCCCATTATCGTTCGACGCGTGGTTCAAATGTTTTGGTTCAAATGTTTTGGTTCAAGTGTAGTTGGACCAATAGAATTTATACAAAAATATTTGGTGCATAGGTTTGGGGTGCTCAGTCTACCAAAAAAAAATTAAAAAATTAGTGAGGAACACNNTTTCAAAATTTGTTCTAACAGTTTATGCTTTTATGCTACTTAACACAAGGATTTAAATCTAGCGCATCTTGACAAAAAAAATTAGTGAGGAACACAAAGTTTAGAAATTTCAAAATTTGTTCTAACACTACACTTTGAAACCTTTCCAATGGTGGGTAAAACTCAATTGGAGCTCGTATGCAAAAATTATGCATCTCATAAGTTGACCTACCATGTTGACCAACATGGTAGGAGAGGATGCCACGTCAACCCTCGTTACTCACGCATATCAGGCTAGCCATGTATGTAATTTCAAGAAAATTCTAGAAGGTCTAAAACCCTATCACAATTGAGGGTTGAGGAAGTCAAAACCCTACCCCTAGATGGTGATCGGTCTATGTTAAATATCGACTCACTAGGAGAAGAAGGGGTTTCATTCTATGTTATTGTATTTTGTTCCATAGCAGAGAAGAACAACTAGGAGTGGGAAATTAGAGAGCATAACAAAGTGGGTTAATTTTCTATACCAGTCTAACAGGCCATGGGTCTCGGGTAACTCCATAAAGAGTGTCTTCTCCTTTGTACTTGCATTATTTCCATACAGGAGAAAAGAGAGTAGAGAAACCTCACATTTTAGCTAGGTTTTCTCCCGTAATGGTTTCCCGGAGAAAATATTTGTGTAATTTTATGGATGGTGTGAGACTGTATTTTACTATTCTCTATTTTATGCATTTTATCGATTTCATGCATGTTATCCCCATTTTGTGGGATAACTAAGGAGATCATGTCTCGAGGCCATCAGGTTGCAGATATGGAGTGTCAAGAAACTACATGACCAACAATGTCCACTTGAACATAAAGAAGCTTGCTCTGTCACCACATTTGATCCATTCTCAGTGCATCTTCCACACCATCTATTTCCTGGAATCCAGAAGGGTATTTCTCCATGCGGTATAAGTTAGGTATTGTGGTAGGTAATCACCCTAATATTTAAGGCATTTGAACATGTTGTATTCAAGTTGCTTTTGATTATAGAACGCCTACTTGGACATTATTCCTTTGACCATGTTTCACCTTGGTGAGTGTCATAGATTTCCTAGTAAGTGGCTAACCTTTGGGGAAGGTTTGTGACTAAGGGTCCCTTGAGGTGTTATCATACCATTCCCAACCATACTTACCACTTTTCTCTCATTACACTCCCGTCATAGTATCATCTTCTAGGTCCTTTGAATTTAGTGACCTGAGAAGAGAATGTACCTCATTTCATGGGAAGAAGGGGTTGAAGGCCAAGAGGGATTGATGTTGGCTAAAAAGATAAAAGCCTCTATATATACCTTCCATATGATTCACCCAAGGATCCCCCAAGAAAGCAATGAAATTCTTCTTTGTAATAAAAGTGGGACCTACAAAAGTAAATGATAATGAATGTTTAAGGGGTTAGTTGGAGGATAGGAGGGCACATCACAAGTTGGCCTATCACGATCAAGGATATTTAGTGGTATGACATTACCATCATCTTGTCACTAAGCCAGGGTAATGGCTATTAGTTACACAATTGAGAGAAAGGGGGTCTCATCACGAAACAACCTTCTCATTCCTGCAAGGTATTTGTGAGTGAAACTACCATTATCTGGACACCATGCCAGGATAGTGGCATTCAAATTATTCCTTAAAACATGAAAGAAACAAAGAATTGCAAGAAGATGGGCTTGGAAAAAATGCATTGCAAATGAAGGTGCCACACACCCTCTACAAAGGCACCCATAAATGAGATAATACGCCCTTGTGTGTCATGAAACTCAACGAACTATGAATTCTAAAACCCCTTCCACCTCATCATCCATTACATGAACTTGAGAGGCCATTCCTGGGAGCATCCCCTACTTGAGGGCTTTGTTTTACCCAATAGGACTCCTATGACACCCCTCCCATACTTAAACTTGGTCAATTGTATAGGGTTTTAAGCATTTGTTTAATTTGATGATGTAGTTTTGATGCATATGTTTAGGTTCCTTTCTTATTAGATGTGGTTTACACTTTCCATGATATATTTTACTTGAGATATTTGGATGGAATACCCTTTTGTTTTGCAGGATCATATTGGTGGACAGCTTTGAAGGAACATGCCTAGCTTGGGCTTCCATGGGACTTGAAGCCCACAGGTTGGATGCCAAGGTGCCACATGCCACATCATGAGGACTCGACTTTGGAGGCCTAGAATACATCATGGATGACATGACCTATCCCTCACATGCTAAACATTTTTCCTAGGAGATCCAAAACGTCATGTATGGAAGCTTGATGTCACCTAGAGGGCTAGGGTTTGGTGGTGAAGGTGTTGTTTGATGAAATGTGGCATGTTTTGAAGGAAGGAGGATTGAATACCATCAAGATAGGATTTGAATGAGTGACAAGTGGTTTTTGGAGGCATATCCATGCACCTACTACCACAACGACTTCTTCAAAGTGCCAAAATGTCCCCTAAAGGGGTGAAGTCACCTTATTCTCGGGTTTCTTTTATGTAAAAGTGAATTTTAAGATGAATTGTTTAATATTATTTTGTTGCAAGGGGTAAGATAAGAGTTGTGGACCCCTTATATTATGGTTTACCCTTACCGATGTGGACAAACTACGTGATAGACATTTTTTATAAATAGAGATCATGAAATCTCATTTTGAATCATAAATCTCCAATTGTGAAGAGCTAAGGACTGAAATTTTCGTACCTTGAAGATTTTTGTTCTCTTTTTCTATGGTATGTTGTCTCTTTGGTTATGGACTTGATGATGATGTTGTGCTAGCTCTTGGAGGTCATTTCTAGCTACTTGTGGTGGTTTATCTTGGCATGTTATGGTTTATCTTGTTGTTATTAGATTGGTAAGATATTTTACTTGTTTCTATCATTCATAATTCAAGTTCAAGGTTGATTTTCCTAAGGATAAGTAGGAAGTATAAGTGCATGCACCCCTGCTTTAGCTCCACCATAGTTTTAAGCATGGAATTATTATTTGCAAGGGTTTTCTAAGGAAGTATAAGGACATACACCCCTTAGTTTAAATCCTAGATAGCTTACTTACCTTGTGAAATAAGAGAATTTATACCCCCAAGGAGGTAGTATCTCTATCTCTTTAATTTTGACCCCATTAACCCATAATCAAAGGCACTAGTTGTTGCATTGAAGAAAAAAGACGTTGCATTGGTAAACATGAAAAGTTGAAGTTTTGAAGTTCTCTCACTTGGACATTATTCCTTGAGCCCTAGGTTGTGTTGCCTCATTGAGGCATCCTATTTCACCCACTAATGCTTGTTGTTGTTACAGAAATAACCTACATCCATTAGGGCTAAAAAAATCTAACCCTCTAACCCTATATAAATCCTAAACTAACCCTAGAAATTGGTTATAACTTTTCCCTAACAAACTACTAACCCTAGCGCACTTTTTAGGCTAGTTTGAAGTGATTTTCATTGGCTGAATTTTCTGTTATAAGGCTTGGTTTGATACAGCCATAAGGTTGATAAATATTATTGTAGTAAGCTTTTTGTGACAGCCTTTCTTTTGTGCTAAATTCTTGCTCTTTCATTGTTGAATTGAACTAGTCTTTACTAGCTTGTCTCTTGCTTATTCAACTAGAATTTTAGCACTTATTTTGCATCCCTTATTATATTTTATATGCTGGTATATATTACTGATTGTTTCTAAAATTAGGGACAGAAATATTAACTTGCTTGTCCACCTAACATACTGCATTGTATACTTAGTTTTCATTGTGTCTTGGGCAGGTATTTTATCTTGGAAGGTCACCCAAAGAATTGGAAACCCTAAGCCTTTCCCAAGACTCATTACCAAGTTCCCTTTACCATATATAATTTACATTTAGGGGCATCCATCCATACATTTCATTTTCCATCTCAATTCCCCCTAGGGTCACCAGGATTCCTCCCTTGAGGTGACTACTTCACCTCTAAAGTGATGGGAACACCTACCTGAGGTGACAGTGGATAGGTTCTCTCCTAGTTGTCAACATTTTGGTGGTTGGATCGGTATTTTCCCAAACTAAAACTTGTGCAATAACATTTTGGCATTGTTTCCAGGGAGGATTTTGAATCCTCTTCCGAACCCTAATGACACTTTGGCAAGTTATCCCAAAGTATTTTCCCTTGCTTACCTAAAAAATCCCCCCAAGGGGCATTCCCTTCTCACCTTTTTTATTAACTCTTATTGAAGCTCATCTGGCGACTCCACCTTCCTTGAATCCTTCATCTTCTAAGCATTTGCCCCTTGGGAGGTTCAAGTTTTCTAAGGTTTACCAAAGAAGGCCTCCCCTCAAGCCTCATGTTGTCAAATCCCTTTTCCATGGTATCATTCCTCTTGCTCCAATGGCTCACCCTTGGGAAAAATACCTTTATAAACCCCTTAACATATCCACTATCCAAGGATACCCTAACGCAATGTCAAAAGAGTCAAACAAGTGGTTGTCGAAGTTCCTAGGAAATAATGTAGTGACTTTCGAAGATCATGTTTACATCATGGGTCAGTACATGGACAATGCAAGGATTGAGCATAAGGATGTAGCCATGATATTATTTGCTCGATCATTGACTAAATAAGATCTTGTTGGTTCAAAGTCCTTCCTAACAACCATCTCATTTCATATGAATATTTTTCCAAGTTGTTTAAGAGAAGATCGTCAACAAAGAAAGACGATGGGACACTTGTAGCTCAATTCAATCAGATAAAGAAAAAGGATAATGATACAGTGAATGAATTCAATACCAGATTTGACAGATTGTACAGTCAGATTCTGACAAAGAAGATTCTCCCGATGGTAAGAATTTCATGGATATGATTTGCATTTTCCAAGAGGAACAAGTCACACAAGAACAGATCAATGAAGCCATAAAACAGGGGGAAAGAGAGGGGAGACTCTGGGCCTTGAATCAGTTAATAGATGATCAAAAGAAGGAGTTAAGGAGGAGGGAATATTTTACCTACACTAGAAGAAATAAATATTCAACCCCTCCATCACATCCTGACACTCCTCTTCCATCAGCAGAGAAAGTGGCCCCACCACCTCCACCTCCAGTACATGATTTTCTTCCTAAGCCAACTCCCACAGATGAGATATAGATATAGATGGTACAACCATGTTTGGAAAACTGAATATGATAGTCCCAGTGACATAGATGTGCAAGGTCTCTTCTGTGAAAAGGGAAATCTTGAATATATTACAGGTACCGACCAAGAAGAAAGACCCTCCTATCATTTTGAACACTATGTATCTCAATCAACAAAGAGACAAGAATCCTCCCTTCTATCTTTCATTAGGCATGAATGGCCTCTGCTTGAACAAATGCATGCTTTATTATGGGGCATCAACGAATGTCATGTCATTAAAGGTGATGGAACAACTTGGTTTGAAGACAACCTGACCCTATGGTAATATATGTGGTATCGATTCTAAAAGGGTTAAGGTTTTTGGGGTATGTGATGACATTGAGGTTTTTCTAATTGATTTTCCACATAGAAACCTCCTCATGGACATAGTAGTGATCGATGTTCTAGATGCTTGGGGGATGCTCCTATCAAGGATATGGTCTTCATCCCTTGGGGGTTTCCTTAGGATGAGCCTTACCCACACATACATACCCATGGGTGATGGAACCTGTGAGATCTTGCACTGTCGAGAAAAGAATGATGAATATGTGATGGATCCCAATGGACCTAATTATGTTAGTGAGTGTGAATACGATGTGCCTCGACAGATTATTGAGTATGATCCATCTGAGTTTCCTTTCATGCAGGAAGACTCCATAGATATGATCATCCCAAGGAAAGATGAATATAAAGAGAAAATTGCAAAGTACCATGGGAAAGAGCCATCGTATATCCAAATTTTGAAGAAAGAATATGAAGAACATGAAGAAGCCATCAAAAGGATGGTCAACGTAGAGCCTCCTTCCTATACATACATTGATTATATACCTTACATCAATTTCAATGAAGTAAGTATTGCTCTCATATGGGAAAAGAGAAATTGAAAGCCCAAGTATGACCAGAGAGATGAAAACTCATGGCTTGTCCTTTACGTGGTCAAGAAGAATTTTGATAAATAAAAGTACTATCTAACAAGCTTGGATGGGAGAAAGATACCATTACCAGTGGATGGATCTCTTCTTCAACCTTATGTTCAGGTCACATGACTTATTCAAGGCTTGTGCCCTAGGTAAGTAGGTAGGTCATCTTTCTTTCCTTTCATTTTCATATTGATGGCTCATATTAGTTTAGATGCATTTCATTTTCATTTTTCTCTACTTGCATATTGATTTCATGCTTAGTTTACAAGTTTTTGAACAAACGATAAAATTTTCTTTTATAGATTGGTTTTTATTTGGATTTTTATGTATATGGACGAAGGGTGATAGACCCAACCTAGATTTGATGATTTTTGTTTTAGTGTAGGAACAGGTCTAATAGGAGATGATGTGGTTCTCATTCACTCTACGGAGAGAACATGTCCCCAAGTAGAAGCCAGATGTTATCCCTATTTTGTGCGATAACTAAGGAGATCATGTCTCGAGGCCCTCGGGTTGCAGATATGGAGTGCCCAGAGACTACATGACCGACAATTTCCACTTGCACATACAGAATCTCACTCTATCACCACATTTGATCCATTTTCAGCGCATCCACCACACCACCTAGCTCCTAGAAGGAAGAAGGGTCTTGCTCCATGTGGTACAAGTCAGGTATTGTGGCATGTAATCACCCTAATATTTAAGGCATTTGAACATGTTTTATTCAATCTGCTTTTGATTATAGAACGCCTACTTGGAAATTATTCCTTTGACCCTGTTTCACCTTGGTGAGTGTCATAGATTTCCTAGAAAGTGGCCAACCTTTGGGGAAGGTTTGTGACTAGGGGTCCCCTGAGGGGTTATCATACCATTCTAGACCATACTTACCACTTTCCTCTCATTACATTCCCATCATATTATCCTCTTCTAGGTCCTTTGACTTTAGTGACATGAGAAGGGCATGTACCTCATTTCATGGGAAGAAGGGGCTGAAGGCCTAGAGGGATTGTTGTTGGCTAAAACGATAAAAGACTATATATAGACCTTCCATATGCTTCGCCCAAGGATCCCCTGAGAAAGAAATGAAATGCTTCTCTGTAATAAAAGTGGGACCTACAAAAGTAAATGATAATGAATGCTTAAGGGGTTAGTTGGAGGATAGGAGGTCTCATCACAAGTTGTCCTATCGTGATCATGGATATTTAGTGGTATGAAATTACCATCATTTGGTCACTAAGTCAGGGCAGTGTCTCTCAGTTACACAACTAAGAGAAAGGGGGTCTCATCGTGAGCCAACCTTCTCATTTCTACAAGGTATTTGTGAGTGACGTTGTCATTATCTAGACACCACACCAAGACAGTGACCTTCCACTCATTCCTTAAAACATGAAATAAACAAAGAATGGCAAGAAGATGGGCTTGGAAAAAATGCATTGCAAATGAATGTGCCACACACTCTCTACAAAGGCACCCATAAATGAGATAATGCAAGCCCTTGTATGTCATGAAACTCAACGACCTATGAAGTCTAAACCCCTTCCACTTCATCATCCATTACATGACCTTGAGAGGCCATCCTTGGGAGCATCCCCTACTTGAGGGCTTCGATTTACCCAATAGGATTCCTATGACACCCCTCCCATACTTAAAATTGGTCAATTCTATAGGGTTTTAAGCATTTGTTTAATCTAATGAGGTAGTTTTGATGCACATGTTTAGGTTCCTTTCTTATTATATGAAGATTACACTTTCCATGGTATCTTTGACTTGATATATTTGGAGGGCATACCCTTTTGTTTTGTAGGATATTGTTGGTGTACAGTTTTGGAGGAACAAGTCTAGCTTGGGCTTCCATGGGGCTTGAATCCCACAGGTTGGATGCCAAGGTCCCACTTATCGTTTCATGAGGACTTTCCTTTGGAGGCCTAGAAGACATCATGGATGACATGACCTAGTCTTCACATGCCAAACGTTTTTCCTAGGAGAGGCAAAACGTCACTTATGGAAGCTTGACGTCACCTAGAGGGCTAGGGTTTGGTGGTGAAGGTGTTGTTTCATGAAATGTGGCACGTTTTGAAGGAAGGAGGCTTGAATACCATCAAGAGAGGGTTTGGATGAGTGACAAGTGGCCTTTTGGGGCCTAGCTATGCATCTACTACCCCAACGAATTCTTCAAAGTGCCAAAACATCCCCTAAAGGTGTGATGTCACCTTATTCTAGGGTTTCTTTTGTGTAGAAGTGAATTTTAAGGTGAATTGTTTAATATTATTTTGTTGCAAGCGGTAAGATAAGGGTTGTGGACCCCTTATATTATGTTTTACCATTGCTAATGTGGACAAACTATATGATAGACATTTTGTATAAATAGAGATCATGAAATCTCATTTTGAGTCATAACTCTCCCATTGTGAAGAGCTAAGGACCGAAATTTTCGCTACCTTGAGGTGTGTTGTTCTCTTTTAATAATAATAATAATCTATTTTTAAGGCCACGACCAAGCCAGCACACCAAATTGGTGTATGATACCCCCTTGTTTGTGGGACAAGGGACCCCCCTCCGCCCAGCGATTTGACTGGTAAAGTCTACGAAGGTATACATACCCTACCCCCCTCTGGATTTGAANNTCTTAAGAGGAAACACATGTTCTTAACCATTAGGCCCACTCAGGCTGTATGGTATGGTGTATCTTTGGTTATGGACTTGATGATGATGATGCACTAGCTCTTAGAGGTCATTTCTAGCTACTTGTGGTGATTTATCTTGGCATGTTATGGTTTATCTTTTTGCTATTGGATTGGTAATACATTTTAGTTGTTGTTATCATTTGTAATTGAAGCTCAAGGTTGATTTTGCTAAGTCTAAGTAGGAATTATAAGTGCATACACCCCTACTTTACCTCCACCACAATTTTAAGCATAGAATTAGTGTTTGCAAGGGTTTACTAAGGAAGTATAAGGACATACAACCCTTAGTTTAAACCCTAGATAGGTTACTTTCCTTGGGGAATAAGAGCATGTATACCCCCAAGGAGGTAGTAGCTATAGCTCTTTAATTTTGACCTCATTAACCCATAATCAAAGGCACTAGTCGTTTCATTAGAGAAATAAAATGTTACATTGGTAAATGTGAAAAGTTGAAGTTTTGAAGTTCTCTCACTTGGACATTGTTCCTTAAGCCCTAGTCTATATTTCCTCATTTAGGCATCCTATTTCACCCACTAAAACTTGTTTCCATTACAAAAATAACCTACATCCATTAGGGTTGCAGAAATATAACCCTCTAACCCTAGATAAGTCCTAAACTAACCCTAAAAATTGGCTATAACTTTTCCCTAACAAACTACTAACCCTAACGCATTTTTTAGGCTAGTTTGAAGTGATTTTCATTGGCTAAATTTTATGTTATAAGGCTTGGTTTTATACATCCATAAGACTGATAAATATCATTGCAGTAAGATTTTTGTGACAGCCTTTCTTTTATGCTAAAGTCTTGCTCTTTCATTGTTGAGTTGAACTAGTCTTTACTAGCTTGTCTCTTGATTATTCAACTAGACTTTAAACACTTATTTTTTAGCCCTTATTATCTTTTATATCTTGGTATGTCATTGATTGTTGTTGCAATTAGGGACAAAAATATTAACTTTCTTTTCCACCTAACATATTTCATTGTATACTTGGTTTTCATTATGTCTCTGGCAAGTATTTTCTCTTGGTAGGTCACCCAAAGTATTGGAAACCATAATCCTTTCCCAAGACTCGTTACCAAGTGTTAATCCTCTCAACTGTCGTAAGTGTCGCATGTTCCTTACAACTTTTGCAAGTGTCGCAAGTTGTTCACAAGTGTCGCAAATGTTGTTCAAGCATACTGCCATAACGACGACACTAAGGAGGCACTTAAGACATCTCATACACTTGACTTGGAGGAGGGAAAATGATTAATTGAAGTCCAAGAACTTTTATCACCTGAGAATAGCTCTTGAACAAAGGTTTTGAAGATGAGCGCTCCCCTACATCAGCCCTAGGAGCGTTGGCGCTCCCCTATAATGTTTCAAGGAGCGTTATAACATTGGTCTGCCCCTCAGAAGGAGCGCTATCCATCCTTGAAGCGTTGTTGCCCCCCTCAAGCTTCCTAGGGAGCGTTATAACGCTCTGATGCCCCTTTTGAGGGAACGTTGTCTAATCTGAGGCAGTAGTTGGCCCGTTGAGTAGAATAAGGGGAGGATCTTTCAAGTTTGGAAGGTAGTTGCATTCAAATTCTTGGTTCCATCAGGAGATCCCTGATCCAAGGAGGGAATTCCTCAACTTTTTCTAAAGATAACTCAAGAAGTTAAGCTTCTCTTAACCTATATAAGTAGGCTCTATGGTGGTGAAAAGGAGGAAGAATTGCTAGCATGAAACCTATGATCTCATAGGAAACACATAGTTAGTCAAAGGAGAGTGATCAATGAAGTTGCTATCATCCAGGTTGTGGATTCTTCAAGCAAGGGTTAGACGAAGGGGACTTGACAAAGATGTCACATTCGCATCTACGATTGTAAGTATTGTTGTCGTTATTCTCATCAATATGACATGCTTGGCCAATTTCTTTCTAGTTTGTGTCTGATTTTACATGAACTTATCGTTGATAGATAGATCTGTTTTTAAGCTAATATCGATAGAGTAGGAAGCGGTCGTACTTTGTTTGTCTACAGGACTCAAAGAGGAGCGAAAGTCTGGAGCTCAATTTGGAGCATGCAGGGACAAACATCGATAAAAAGGTACTGCTATTCTCCCTCCTTCTCATGTATTAGTTTGTATGGATTTGAAAGGAAGTTAGTGTCCATGTTAAGATTTTTCTGTCTTAGAGTTAGGGTCTATCTCTTTGAGGCAATCTACCTGTCCGCAGGGAGATTTTCCTACAACAGAAACTGGCGACTCCACTGGGGAGACCTCCAATCGAAACTTCTTGTTTTGATTTCTCCTCATAGACCTTATTTTACCCCTTGATTGTTTCAGAACTTGTTCACTCCTCTTTTGATTGGTTTCATGAGCTGATTGACTCCCTACCCTATCACACTCAGCCTAATTGTCGAAATTGAACTGCAATTTTTGAATTTTTGACACTTTTAAGAGATTAGACAACGCTCTGTGTAAGGCGCCAGTGCTCCCTGAGTGCCTTACACAGAGCGCTATAACACTCTTTGTCCTTAACAACAGATCGCTAGCCCTCCTTTGGCCAATAAACCTTCCAGAATTATTTTTTCAAGGTTTTACCTCTGTGTTTCTCTTGCTGGGTCACCTTGTGAGTCGATCCTTCTTCCTTTCCAGCTTTGACATCTGTCTTTTTGAAGAACAAACATCTTGTTGTTTGGATTGTGTAGCCTTCTTCACTATTGTTGTTGAGTTTTTCTATCATTTGGAGCTTGAAACCCATGCATTGTCTTTCTCTCTTTTTTTTTCGACTAATAAAAAACTCTGGTGAAAGTCATCAAAGGCCTACAGATCTTTTCATTTGGTTTTAGTTAAGATCATTGTTCTTCGACATTTCTTTTGGTGTGAATTTTGATTTCTCTTTGATTGTTTCTTTTCTTTCACTTCTTGTTTTGATCACAACGAGAGGGTATATTGTTTGTATGATTCTTGCTTGTGTTGTTCTGATTTCCATTCATCCAAAAAGATAATTAGCAAGACGAGCATTGTTTTGAATTAATCATTATTCATATGAAAACAATAAAAAATGCATCTTTATGATTGATTGTGCATATTAAAAGGTATCTCAAAAGTTTTAGCATCACATCAGGATTTGTTTGAAGAATATTTGTTTGAGGACATTCCTTATTAGTGCTTGTTACTGAAAAGAACTCTCTCTCTCTCCCTTAGATAGGTGTTCATCGAAAATAAATGACTGCTTATCATCTTTGATGCATTTTTGGGACTGAGTCATAATTCCATTCGTTTCACTTCCATGCACCCCTTTTGAGTAAAGAACAACCATAAAATGAACGCTAATTAAAAAATTATCAAGAATTTTTCTTTTCTAGGTTCCTCCACCAACAGTAGATTAGGCTTAGTACTTTGGATTAGGCTGTGAGCATAACTATCCAAAGTTTCCAAAACAAACATTATCATCCTGAGTTAGGGAGAGTCAAATCCAATTATCGTATAAGTCTGCTTGGGATCCCCCTCTCACACAGGGGTTACGCACAAGGTCGCATTCGGGTAAGTTACGGAGATTATCCCTTTGTGGTTTAACTGATTGTGGTGGTCAGATCATATTATGGGGATCGCTTGAAGGTAAATCCACAATTACTGTGTGGAATCCTTTTAGCTGATTTCGAGCTCGATACCCTGCCCGTACGTTCGGATCGGACTGTCGATTGTTCCCGCCCAGGGGCTGACTGCGAATTGGTAACCTTAGTGGCCATAATCTTTAGGGTCTTACACAAGGTGATGATGAAGGGAAGTCTCACTGTACCTGGAGCAGACATTGGTCAAACTCACTCAGGCTCCTTGGAGGGTAAATCCACAATTACTGCATGGAAGCTTGCAACAAGGTGTAAGTCCATTAAGCAGGTTGCCATTGTAACTATTCCACCCTATCCCCTCCCCTTCTTGACTTGATCATGCGACGTTGGATTTCATCACCAATTGGTACGGTCATCGAGAGAAGGTCCTGTTTGCTTGGTTGTGATTCTTAGATTTTATTAGCGCATGCTGTCTCTTTTCGGTAGTCGGCCATAGATCTTTTTCGCCGACTCTTTTTTGCCAACATCGACCCTCCACGTCGTTCGCGGAGGCTATAGGGACTTCCTCCAGAAAATATGGAAGGAAACACCCCTTTAACCCCTCATTCTACGGAGGAATCTCCTCAACAGAGAGAGGTTCAAGACACTACAACTTCCCAGGAAGAAGTTCCCACTCCTTTAGAGAATTTTCGGATTGTTTTAGAGTCTCCAGAAGCTTTCTGTATTCTAGAGGGATATGAACGACCTATCCTCCAACTCAATTCTGCTGGTGAATTTGTCATCGTCAATCCTTTTGACATCCCGATTGGGTCTCATCAAAACCCTTTAGCTGATGACCCTTTTTGGACCGTAGACATTGTTCGAAGTCTACCACGCATGGTGCGAGATCTTTATGGAACAGGGATGGGCACTGACGCACCCATTTCCTACACCGTACCCCTAAACCATTTTACTAGTACCACCACTTTTACAGCCACACCACCCGTTGGTCCAAACATACCGTCCGTTGGCCCAAGGTCTACTCTTCCCCTCTAGAAAGCCCATTCTACAATAGTCTCGCACATTCTGACTATTCCCGCCGGTAACGCGGTGATGAACCAAGCTGCGATTGGCACACCTGTAACACCAAGACCTACATCATCAATCCCTTTTGGGTACAGAGCACTGAATTCTTTCACTACCACGACTACCCAAGACACTACTACCCAAGTTATACCGAGAGGTTCCGTACCTATCCAACAACCCGGAGGGATCGTTCTTGGTGGTCCTAATCCGCTCGATGGCACCAGTCAGTCATTTACATCTGGCTCTCAAATTCCTGGAACTCTCCCTCAAGTTGGGGGGCATCCTCCCACTGGAGGACAAATTCCATTCCAGGGGCACCCTCATGCTGGGGGGTAGCCTCAATCCGAAGTCTACCATCAACCACATGGAAAAAATGTGTCCGCCACACCCAATCCGTGGAACATCCCTTTTCCAAGAAACCCACAGTTCTCGGCAGGACACAATTCTCAGACTCCGCAACAACCTCCTTATGGACGAATGCCAAACCCAACCTATAATCCTCAAAACCCATCCGGTTATCCTCCACTCACACATGCTTCTCAAAACACCTCAAATCTTGTGTACCCTGGTCAACACCAACCCCATACAAGAGGGCCCACTAATTACAATTATCCACATAACCCATTGATTGGCCCTATTGGTGTCCCCATACCGCACCAACATTATCCACAGGTTAACCGACAACTAACTTTTCTGGCTACCCTGGACCTTCCAGACTTGTCTCGGTTAACAAATGATCCTATTTATCATTCTCCGGTTTGGCCAGCTATTCCAGCTAAACTTCCTTCTGATATCCCAAAATTTGACGGAAAGTCCGGAGAAGACCCAAACAACCATGTGATGACTTTCCATTTGTGGTGTTCATCCAACTCCCTCATGGATGATTCTATACGTTTGTGACTTTTCCAATGAACGCTTACGGGTTCCATGGAAAAATGGTATATTGAACTACCACGCGCATCCTTTCACGATTTCAACTCTCTCGCCATGTCCTTCCTCACACACTTCCAACTACCCATTCGATATGAGACGGGTACTGAACTATTGACCTCCCTTCATCAGACAACGTCCATACATATCTTCGATCATATTCATGAATGGAGACGACTACGAAGGCTAATCAAAGCGATCATTCCTGACCAATTGTTTGCTGAATGGTTCACTAAATCATTGTTACCCCAGATTGCTCATGATGTTGCCATGGGTGGTGTAGTCACCGAGGAAGAAACCATTGCCCGAGCTCAGTACTTAGACTTAGTCTATTCACAATCCGGTACTCTATACGAGTTGATACCGAATGCTACCCATGCCACTAACGATCCATCCAAACCATCGTCTGCTTCCCACGCGAATGGAGTTATTGGCTCCGTCAAAACCCAATATACTACCCAGTCGACTGGAACGATTCAACGGCCCGCTTCGATGGCTGCTCCTAGCCCGACTGCACCCTCTTCTACCCCTCAAACTCAATTCTCTGATGTGAATGCGGTCCAATCAACCCCTTCACAACAATCTGGGGGCAAGAAGAAAGCGAGAAATAACCCAAAGAAAAACAATAACAATGAACAACCAAAAAACCAACCGCAAACCCCTGCTGCCAGAAAACAACCACAACGAAAACCGAAATTCCCATGTCTCATTTGTGGTGATGATCACTACACTTGAGACTGTCCACATTGCGATGAAGTGGCCAAGATTTTCAAGGGAAATTTACAACCCGTTGTGCTTACTCAGCCTTTTCCACAGCAGCAATCCTTGGTTGCTCAAACCCCCACCACAGGGGGTAGTTCCAACCCACCCCATGATGAAGCCTTGACAAGTGCTCACATTTACATGTTCAACGGGGTTAATGTAACCACTCGCTTTACAACATATGACATGCCAGTTAAACCTGATAAGTCGAAGACTGCTAACGGTTCTTCACCGGACCCATTACCATCCTCTGTTAGTACTCCATCTGTTAGTCCTCCATCTGGGCCACTTCAGATTGAGAAACCTTCTTTTGACTCCATCTTATGCCCTCCTAAGAGCACCATCCAGAAATCTACCTTCAATCCTAATTCACGGGCTGCCCAAAACTACAACATTGTAGAAGATTTGGCCCAAGCATCGTGTGCTATGTCCGCCTTGGAAGTTCTACAACACTGTCCCAGCCAACATAGAACGCTCTTAGCTGATATCAGCGCTTTTGATCCTGAGTCATCAAATAACCTCACGTTTAATCTGGATGATCATCAACCATGACTCTCCCACTAGCTAGCTTTCCAAATCGATGTTGTTGTTCACAATCAACAAATCCACCGAACTATTCTGGATGAGGGAGCCTCTACTTGTGTCATGTCCTTAGCTTGTTGGAAAGGCTTAAAATCACCTACCCTTAACAAATCCTCTATGATGTTACGCGCTTTCGATGGATAAGGTTTTCATCCTCACGGATTATTACAATCCTTAGCCGTTCAGTTGGGCGGCAAAACAGTTACCGTTGATGTCGAGGTGGTCGATGCCCCCCTCGATTACAACCTACTACTCGGAAGAAGTTAGTTCTACGCTATGACTGTCGTCGCCTCGTCGATGTTTTGATGTGTACAATTCCCCCATCAAGGCAAAATTGTCACCGTCGATCAGCTTGATTTATGTACACCCGACGCTCGCATCCCTGCTACCAACAACATTCCCTTTTTGGGAGACCACCCAGTTATGTATGAAAGCGTTGGTGTTGGCTTATTGAAAGATTCTATCCTTATGGGTACTTTCCCTACACCACTTCCACCTACCGCACATCATATTGCCGCCGTTAATATGATCTAGACTATGCCTTATCAATCCTTGGAATCATCTGACCCTTGGATTGTACCTAGTCCTCTGGAATTCAATGTGCTCGGTGACACTATGCCACTCAGCCCAGTCGAGGCCGCATACGTATTTGTTCAATATACCTCTCCCTCTTCGAACAATTCACATTTATTGGCACCAAATGCCTACTCTCTGCTCTCTTGGTTGGATTCCTTGTTGTCCACTGTTGATTACATTTCCCAAATTTTTCCTTCTGACGAATCTATTATGGAAATGCTTAGCATTGAGGATCTGCCTTGGGATGACAACCATCATCGATCCTCTTTTCTTCCGCCCTTGGAATAAATTCACCAAGACATACGCTCTGTCTTCCCTCCCGATGTTACCGATGCTCCACAATCTCCTATCCTCACACAAGATACTCTCTCTGAGGGGAATATGGGTAACATATCTACTATGATCATTATTGATATTTCGATCAAATAAGGTGTCGTGGAAAACATTAACCTTGGTGCTAATTCCGCACCCAAGGAAGTGGCCTCTTACACCGCTTTGTTTAAAGAATTTCGCGATGTCTTCGCTTGGAGCTACGAGGAAATGCCAGGGATCGACCCTTCAATCGTCGTGCATGAAATCAAAACTTATCCTAACGTGAAACCTGTTTGACAAAAACTTCGCCTGGTTCATCCCAAGAAAATCGCAGCTATAAAGGCAGAAGTTGAAAAACTTCTCAAATCTGGCTTTATCTACCCCATCCCTTTGACAGAATGGGTCTCCAACCTTGTTCCGGTTGCCAAAAAACAAGGGACCATCCCTGTTTGTGTTGACTATCAAGATCTCAACAAATCTTGTCCCAAGGACAACTACCCTACGCCCTTCATCGACCAAATCATCAATAATTATGTAGGGAGCGTAATCTTCTCTTTCATGAATGGATTTTTTGGGTATAACCAGATTGAAATATTACCTGCTGATCAACATAAGACAACCTTTATCTGCCCGTGGGGAACTTTCACCTATCATAAGTTACCATTTGGCCTAAAAAATGTTGGTGCCACTTTCCAGCAGGCCATGTCGTACGCTTTCCACGATATCAAGCATATTGTGGAGCCTTACCTCGATGATTTACCTGCCCATTCATCCAATCGATCTGATCACATTGATCACTTGCGAGCGATTTTTCTTCGATGTCGGTTCTACCGTATTCACTTGAACCCACACAAGTGCATTTTTGCTGTCGAATCTGGTCGACTCCTCGGTTTCATTGTCTCCAAAGATGGGATCAGGGTGGATCCCTTAAAGATTAAGGTCGTTCTAGCCTTGCCCCCACCTACCAATTTAACCCAACTCCAAAGTTTGCAAGGCAAAGCAAACTTCCTTCGTCGTTTCATCTGCAACTATGCTAAGATCACTAAAGGATTTATGCGATTACTGCAGAAAAACACCCCTTTCATCTGGGATGACACTGCCCAACGGTCATTTGATGCTCTTAAGCACACCTTGACCCACGCTCCCTTGTTACACCCTCTGGAGTATACAAAGGACTATATCCTTTACTTGGCTGCCTCCGCTTCCACTATTGCGATGGTGTTAGTTCAAGAGGAACCTAATGGTGAAGAACATGTGATTTATTACCTGAGCGAGAGTCTATCTGGACCCGAGCTCCGATATTCACATGTCGAAAAACTGGCTCTGGCAGCCGTCATCGATGTCCAGAGATTCTGCCATTACATCTTATTATGCACCACCACGGTGATCGCAGACTCCAACCCCATGTACCACGTCTTGACACGTCAAGTACTTGGGGGAAAATATTCTAAATGGATCGTTATTCTTCAAAAATTCAATCTTGAGTTTACAAAGGCCAAAGCCAAAAAATCCCTGGTGTTTGTAGAGCTTATCTGTGCTCTCCCTCGTGCCGATGAAAACATTGAACCTAGAGATTCTCTTCCTCATCATCACTTCCGATCCTTGGTATGGAGACATTCTCCTTTACCTTCAAACCCAACGTTTTCATCCCAACATTTCTCGCGAAGAGCGTCGACGCATTCGTCACCACTCTCGTCATTATCTCATCATTGGCGACACCTTGTATCACCGCGGTATTGACACCATCCTTCGACGATGTTTGATTCACGAGGAGGCTGAACACGTTTTGAACGATTGTCACCTTGGTGCCTGTGGCGGTCACCTTTCCGGGATGGCCACAGCCCAAAAAATCTTACGTGCCGGCTACTTTTGGCCCTCAATTTTCAAAGATTGCATCGAGTCCATCAAAAAATGCCCACCCTACCAAGTCTTTAACAAGAAGGCACGCACCCACCCTATTGTGTTGCACCCCATTATCGCCATCGGCCCCTTTTCCAAGTGGGGTATCGATTTCATGCAGTGTAAGCCTACCTCAGTCGGGGGCACGGTTACATCATCGTCGTCGTCGACTACTTCACCAAATGGGTTGAGGCTATGCCTACCTTCCTGAACGATGGTCGTACTACAACTTTGTTTCTTTTCAACCATATCATAACTCATTTTGGTGTACCATGTGCCATTGTCGTTGATCATGGTGCACACTTCAAGAACCAGATGATGAGCGAGTTACATGCCAAATTGGGTTTTCACCATGACAACTCATCCCCCTACTACCCTCAGGCTAACAGACAAGTTGAGGCCATCAACAAAGTCCTAAAAACCATGATCCAATGCATGGTAGGGGCAAACAAGACATCGTGGCATTTACAACATTTCTCCACTCTCTGGGCCAATCGCACTTCGGTGAAAACCTCAAATGGATTCACTCCTTTCCAGTTGGTATATGGCATTGAAGTCATTCTACCAATTGAGTGTGAGATTCCATCACTCAAACTGAAAGTAGAACTCCTGCCCCATACTTCTGCTGAAGAAGAACTATTCTTATATCTATCCAAATTGGACGAAACACATCGTGATGCTGCTCTCGCTAATGAGGCACATCATAAATGAATTAAGAGTCAATACGACAAATCCGTCCACCCTCAGACTTTTGCAGAAGGAGACTTAGTCCTCATTTATGACCAAGCTCACGATAAATTGGGGACAGGAAAGTTAGAACCTCTATGGCATGGTCCTTACATCGTGAAGCGTGTTCTACATAGAGGCACCTACAAATTAGTTGATCATGATGGAATTTCCCTGGGAGATCCTCGAAACGGGCTTTACCTTAAAAAGTACTATGCCTAGATCACCTAGCATTTGTACTTTGTACATTATTATATTTTAGTTTGGTGTGTCTATTTGTTTTGCATGCTCGAGTCTTTACCCTTGCCACTCATGACTGTGCTTATGTTTTCGTGCGCAGATGAGGTCTTCCTTTCCTATCTTTTTTAGGTTCGCGGATGGTGCTAGTCGACATACCCGGAACATTACTTCGGCAACATGGATTATTTACCAATTTGACGAGGTGGTGAGTTCAGGAGGGATCTACTTAGGACCAGCAACCAACAACATGGCAGAATATCATGTTGTCATCAGACTGTTGACCCAAGCCTCCTCCCTAGGTATCTCTCGTATCATTGTCTACTTAGAATCCCAACTCGTGGTCCATCAACTCAACCGTATCTTTGCTATCCGTAGTCCTATCCTGCTATGTCTCCACCTACAAGTTCACCACCTTGAACGAATGTTCGATTACATTGAATATAGAAAAATTCCAAGAGAACTTAATAGTGTTTTGGATTCGTTAGCTAATTACATCATGGATCAATATCTCGCCCACATATAAGATTTAAGGAAAGAAAAATTGTACATTACATGTAAATTAAAACACATCATAGACATCATCATGTACAAATCATTGGCACTGTAAAAACTCGAAAATGTATATATATATATATATATATATATATATATGGCGTGACTGAAATGTTTTGATTACATCAAAAAGTATATAGAAGAGAAAAATGTCGAGTCTCTAAACCCCTCCAACACCACCTGACAAGGCATACAAAAAATGATCACCAGAGAGACTCTAATCTCTCTGCACTACATTATGCTGCGAGTAACACATCACCGCACACACTACATGCCTCAGCAGAGAATTGATATTCTATGGTACTCCCAAAGTGTGCCTCTACATATGTAAAGGCACTTCTCCCCTCCGCAGAGGAGGAATGCCCATCGTAAGGCCTTGGAGGTTTCTTTCAAATTCCTCGAGACCTATCACTGATACTACCAGATTTGCTACAACCGGGACGCCCCCGCGATGTCCTGATATCGGTATATCGGTCGGGCGCATTGCTCCCTTGTCTTCATGTTGAAAACAATACATCTGTTAAAAACTCTTCTACATACCCAAAAAATATATATATACATCAAAAACTTTAAAAAACAAAAACTAGACAAGGTATGGCTCAGTCTCTTACCTAACACATCCCAGTCTTCCCCCATGGGTAAGATCAGATCCATGCTCCCATAGAAATCTACCTCAGCATACGGGAAGTCATCTATCCAGAGATATTGTTGTCTCAGCCAGGCAAAGAAATCGCCAATGAAACAGAACTCTGACTCCGCTACTAGCCTCAGAGATAGACTAGTCCACCTCTCCATCCTTGGTTCGTCCACTGGTCGCACTGCCAGTGCTATCTGAGGATGCATCTGGGGGATGCACTCCAGAAAAAATGAGACCAGAAATGAGCCATAACCAAACTGCTTCTGTCCCGTCCTGCACCGTGAAACCTGTTCCTTCACATTTCGAAGGAACCCTGCACTCCAGTTGAATAGTGTTGGTTCCAAACACTGAACACCATAAGCCACCTGCGATCTTGATTCCAGATGCGCCTTAGTATTTCCCGTCATGCTCGTGATAGCGAACAGTATAGACCGGAGGGGTAGCTCTCGGATATCCTTGATAGGGATTCTACCCCCTACCAGCCTTGCTCCTGGGACACAGTGACGTGCCAGATACACGTCCACTTGCTCAGGTAGCGCCCTCTGCCCGGAAAAAGATATGGGGACCCCTCTTTTCGAGAGGCCAGTCAAAAAATACACGTCTTCTAACTCAATGGTTAAAAGTTGTGTGCCAATCCGGAATCCTTGCTCTGCAACATCCCATAGGTCGATCATATGCTCAAGCAATAAAATCTCTTTCTTCATTTTTTGCAACTTGAAGAATTTGAGTAAGCCACAAGCTTGCAATGCGGACCGTGTGTGGGGACTCCGCAAGGCAGCTAAGTCATCCATCTCATGTTCTCTTTCTTTCCACTCGATCATGGTCACCGAAATCACCTACAAAACAAAAGAATAAAGAAATTCATTATTTCAACGTTTTGGTAATTTCGGCAATTTTTAAAGCAAGTTAAAACATGAAATCTAAATGCCCACATCATTTAAAATGACCAAACCCCCTTTTATAATCACCACGCCCTCTCTTATCCATTTAACATCCATCATATAACAATGAAACGTTTTTAAACACAAATGATTTCTTTATGGCTGCGTGGGCATACATGGGGATTTTTTTCATGGTTTCTTTACCAAAAATGACCCATCCGATTAGCTATTGGGGTGTTGGCATCTTGGACATCCCCTTATAGAACGTTTTTGCAAAAAGAATCCCCCTTTTCCATCGTTTTTAAAAGAGGTTGATTTGGTTCTTTTTGGGGCAATTTAGGGCTTCATATTTTAAATTAAATGATCCTATGAAAATGGATATTAAACCATGTGATTGAAATAAGGAGAGATGAAGACTTACCTGGTCCGAACGGCAAGAAAAACGGTCAATCGTAGCTCCGAAAGTGAGCAAAACAAGATCCACCTCAAAATGAGAATCTCCACTACTCCAAAATCCTTATGCAAAATGAAATGGTAAATGAAATTTTCATTGTATTTTTATTTATAAATTTCCATTTTTATAAGGTATAGTCATTTATGGGTTTCTCTAACAATATAATGGCTTCACTAAACCCCTGGTTTGTAGTTTTGGCATCGCAGGTTTCTTGGCAGTCCTGACGGATTATTTACCCTGCCGCACTTGTGAGCATAGTCTTAGTTCGTTCTCGAGCTTGAAAACATGAGAACGCAATCGGGTAAACTTTTATCTCTTTTTCAGACCCGTACGAATACATGAACACACGAAAAATGAACCCCCCTGGAGTCTCCTTTAAACCCTTTTCAGACTCTCTAAATATGAAAAGATTGTCGAGTGACCTTGCTTCCTTTCACACTCGTTAAAAGGTCAGAAAGGGCGTCTTTCGAGCGATAGTTTATCTCTTTTTCGGTCTCGTTAGACTACTGTACAAAAAAGGAACTGAGAGAGTTATCTTTTAAGTGTTTTTCCAAACTCTATAATCTCGAAAAACCTTTGATTTTTCTGTCTTTGGACTCGTTAAAACGCACATTGACAGGCCCATATGGGACCAAACCCTTACTTCTTCCAGTGCATTAAACAAAGGAAGAGGAACTTACCGAAGGTGAGTTATATCAAGCATGTGTTATCCTCCTCGAGCTCATTAAATCAAAAAGAGGTACTCGTCTATCTGGATGGGGGAAAAAATTTAAAGGAGCAAGCCAAGTAGTCTCTTGAGAACATTATCCAACAATTCTTAGAGTCGTCCTTGAACACAACACTTTTTCATTTGCATACATCATAATCCGTTGAACCTCTGCACTGAGCCAATCCTTTGAGTTCCTTTCACTCCTTTGGGTCACCCAACACAAGTCACAGTATCCACCGCATATTTTTGGTCCATGTCATGTTTTGTTGTTATGCCTCAGTGTTCAAGGGAAGT
The DNA here is from genome assembly GCA_900067695.1 of Picea abies. Lineage (NCBI taxonomy): Eukaryota > Viridiplantae > Streptophyta > Pinopsida > Pinales > Pinaceae > Picea > Picea abies. Next base: position 3,893 of record CBVK0100283005.1, on the reverse strand, counting down.
ATCCACCTCTAGAGTCAGCCATCCCAAATATCTTTCCTCAAAACCCGTGTCAGTCCATGTTCTTTTGATCTACCAATTACATCTCTATGTCTATTTCGTGTCATTGATGGGGGATACATCATTGATGGGGGATACATCAAGGCCCTCCCTCGACGAGTCTATTCCTGTCAACTTCAACACATTATCCGGGAATTAGGCTTAGAAACAAGTTAGTACTTTGGGACCTGCATGCCTCAATGGCAGGCCTCCTCACATTCGACAGTAGGTTTACATCATTGACCTCTGATCGGATGATTCCGTGGATGTTCGACCTCAACTCATCTATTCACGTTCGCTGGAATGTACTAAGGTACCTTGGGAATCATTGACATTAATGGTGATCTCCCTCGCACTTGTTAACAGTTCACACCATTGACTGGTAATCAAGTGGTTTCTTCCATGTTCGACATCAGGACATCTATTCACATGGTTAGATTCATACCATATTGGGATTGGTAAGAAGACCCTGGGTTGAATAATCACTTTAATCTATGCTTTGCCCAGGTTGCGAAAGAGTTCTGTTGGACAAATGACACATACACTGTTACATAGATCCACTTTGTATTGGTCATGGCTATGTCTTGTCATCTCGTAGCTCCACTGTGTATTCTTCATGACTACGATCAATCCGAGTCATCAGAGTATAGATCCACATTGTATCTTTGGTGGCTATACCTTCTTATCAATACAATTATGGATCTGCAGTGTATTTTATGGAGGCCATATCTTGCAAGTCTTGATCACCCAAGCATAGGTATGCCTGCCTTGGGTTTTGAAATATGTCATAATATTTGTTGGATGTTTGTGTGCAGTTTCCGTCAGGTTCTTCGAGTCTATACCCTTGCTTGAACGTCTACAAAGCATTTCAGTTATCAGTTCGCATCTTCTAACTTCATACTTTGGGGGGAAATCTATTACACCTCAATATTGCTCACTTCGATAAATATCGCAAGTGTCGCACAATCCTCTCAACTGTCGTAAGTGTCGCATGTTACTTACAACTTTTGCAAGTGTCGCAAGTTGTTCACAAGTGTCGCAAATGTTGTTCAAGCATACTACCATAATGACGACACTAAGGAGGCACTTAAGACATCTCATACACTTGACTTGGAGGAGGGAAAATGATTAACTGAAGTCCAGGAACTTTTATCACCTGAGAAGAGCTCTTGAACAAAGGTTTTGAAGATGAGCGCTCCCCTACATCAGCCCTGGGAGTGCTGGCACTCCCCTATAAGGTTTAATGGAGCGTTATAACGCTCGTCTTCCCCTCAGAAGGAGCACTATCCATCCTTGGAGCGTTGGCGCCTCCCTCAAGCTTCCTAGGGAGCGTTATAGCGCTTTGATGCCCCTTTTGAGGGAGCGTTTTCTAATCTGAGACAGTAGTTGGCCCGTTGAGTAGAATAAGGGGAGGATCTTTCAAGTTTGGAAGGTAGTTGCATTCAAATTCTTGGTTCCATCAGGAGATCCCTGATCCAAGGAGGGAATTCCTCAACTTGTTCTAAAGATAACTCAAGAATTTAAGCTTCTCTTAACCTATATAAGTAGGCTCTATGGTGGTGAAAAGGAGGAATAATTGCTAGCATGAAACCTATGATCTCATAGGAAACACACAGTCAGTCAAAGGAGAGTGATCAGTGAAGCTGTTATCATCCAAGTTGTGGATTCTTCGAGCAAGGGTTAGACGAAGGGGACTTGACAAAGCTGTCGCATTTGTATCTACGATTGTAAGTACTGGTCGTTATTCTCATCAATATGACACGCTTGGCCTATTTCTTTCTAGTTTATGTATGATTTTACATGAACTTATTGTTGATAGATAGATCTGTTTTTAAGCTAATATTGATAGAGTAGGAAGCAGTCGTACTTTGTTTGTCTACAGGACTCAGCGAGGAGCGAAAGTCTAGAGATCGATTTGGAGTGTGCAAGGACAAACATCAATAAAAAGGTACTGCTATTATTCCTCCTTCTCATGTATTAGTTTGTATGGATTTGAAAGGAAGTCAGTGTCCACGTTAAGCATTTTTTGTCTTAGAGTTAGGGTCTATCTCTTTGAGGCAATCTACATGTCCGCAGGGAGATTTTCCTACAACACCAAGTTCCCTTCACCATCTATAATTGACCTTTAGGGGCATCCATCCATACATCTCATTTTCCATCTCAATTCCCCCTAGGGTCACCGGGATTCCCCCCTTGAGGTGACTAGCTCACCTCTAAAGTGATGGGAACACCTACCTAAGGTGATAGTGGGTAGTTTCTCTCATATTTTTCGCCATTTTGGTGGTTGGGTCAGGCTTTTCCCAACCTACAACTTGTGTGATAACAATGAATAAGTAGAAAATTAATAACTAAATATTCTGGAATCTAAAGGAATTTAACCTTCATAGTGTAGATTTCAGTTTTTTTTATCAAATTTGGTGTGACGAACTATTCCAGTGGAATATCCACAACACTTTACATATTATTTCCTTAAAAAACATAATCTACACTTATATTTATCGTTTCAAAATTTTATGGTGCACATGTTTAAAATATGCATCAATGCTCTAAATATAATATATGTATCGATGCTTTAAATATAATATAGACAATTTTGCTTAGTAATAAAGAATGGTGCTGACATTTCACCTCCAATATTCAAAATTTCACTACCTTTCGGTGCACAGAGTAATACAGACATCATTATATATGAATTATACAAGCACTGGGGTGCACATAAACTCAAAAATCACCAGTGCATACATAAACTTAGAAAGCATCGGTGTTGCATATGCAAACTGTTAGAATATAGAAGATGGTGTGCTCATTTTACCATTGACGATACCTTCGTCACACAAACATAGGACGAAGCCTCCCTCTGAGCACCTTAACCTTGACCTAAGAATTCCTCCGAAAGCAAACCCTAGGCTAGATAGCCAAACAAAGAGTAGCGCATCAATCCCCAAGGATAGCGCATCACAAAAGCTGATCAGATAGTCCCAAACCTTGGCCAAGAGATATTCAAGCCAATACTGAGAACTAGCAGCTACTATAGCTGCACCTACAACCCTCCTCCAAACCTGCGCACCAAACTGCAACTGTAGTGCGCACCAACTAGAAAATCGCAATTCAGAGATGTGACAAATGAGAACTGGTGCCCTGTATTTATAGTGGTTCTACCAGTTTTGTTGGGGCCGACTTCTCCTTCTGGATAAGTGTCTGTTCAATATATTATTATAATTTTTGGCCGACTTCTTCTCTTGGAGACTAATAGCCTAATATAAATTATCTTCTTGAGTCGACAAGGCTTCTAGGGTTATTAGCCAATTCATTAGGGTTTCTCTTGCTTCCCGGAGTCTTCTATTCTCGTGAAGTTCACACGTGGGGGTAAATACCTCCCATAGCTACCATAATATTAACACTCCCTCCTAGCTAGAGAGGTATTTACAGGTAATAGACTTGAGCACAAAACATACCATTTACCTGGTAGCATCAATATATTCATCTAGACTATTTCATGACTAGATCATGAGCATCACCATCACCATCAGTTGCATCATCTCTCGAAACCATACTTCATCTGAGTAGTTAGATATGATGCTGGATAAGTCACTCTCACCATAGAGTGATACAAGAGGAGTAAAAGCTATGAACTGTTTTCTGTCTGGAAAATCTCTGTTCATCATTCATCTGAATGATCATTATCTCCAATAAACTGTTGATAGTCTTCAAGGCAATTAGAACGAGGATAGAACACACCTGTGTCTATTCATAGTAGTACATAACTACAATCCAGTGGTTCACTACCACATCAAGTAATACATAAGTACTTGATCAGCAACGTATGGTTGCGAACGGTGAAACATATTCACCACAGT
>CBVK0100281988.1:0-14049 GCA_900067695.1 Picea abies | reverse complement strand
AAGAGAAAAGGGGATCTTAGAGTTGATACACAATGATGTGTTTGGACCTATGCTTGTTCCATCACTAGATAAATATGTATATTATGTTTCATTCATAGATGATTTCTCAAGGAAAACATGGATTTATTTTCATAGGAAGAACCCTGAAGTATTTGATAAATTTAAAGAGTTTACGACTCTGGTATAAAATTAGACATAGAAGAAAATAAAGGTGATGAGGATAGATGATGGTGGAGAATTATGTGGGAATGAATTTGAAAAGTTATGTATGAAGTGTGGTATAGCAAGGAAGTGCGGTATAGCAAGGAAGAAGACTACTCCATACACACCTCAACAGAATGGGGTTGTAGAAAGGATGAATAGGACATTGATGGAAAAATCGAGGAGCATGCTCAGTGGTGTCAGGTTAGGACAATAATTTTGGGCATAGGCAATGGGTATTGCATGTTACCTAGTAAATAGATCACCCTCATCAGCATTGGTGGACAAAACTACACATGAAGTATGGACTAGTAAGAAACCCTCTCTTGAACATCTCAAAGTGTTTGGTTGTGATGCTTATGTACATGTTCCAAAGAAAAATAGGAGTAAGTTGGATAATAAAGTTTAAAAGTGTATCTTTATTGGCTATAAAGATGGTATGAAGGGTTATAAGATTTGGAACCCATAAACTAAGAAAATTATTTACTGTCACGATGTTGTTTTTAGAGAGGTTAAAGATGTTCCCAAACAAGAATTCCTATCAAGGAAAGAATAACCTCAAAAAATAGAGTTTGAGTTGGATGATGAAAAATATGAATCAACGGAAAAAGATGAATCAGAAGAAGAAGAACCTCATACTCCAGTGTTGAGGAGATCAATGAGGGAAAGAAGGGAACCAGAAAGGTATAGTCCACCTGATTTTTGTGCTAATTTTGCTTTATCTATTTTTAATTATGATCCCGGAACTGTCAGGGAAGCAATGAATTCATAGGATAGTAAACTTTGGAAGAAGGGCATGGTTGAAGAGATGGATTCCTTTGATAAGAATGAGGCATGGGATCTAGTTGATTTTCCAACTGAAATAAAGGTCATTGGCAACAAATGGGTGTTTAAGAAGAAGTTGAATGCAAAAGGAAAAATGGAGAAATACAAAGGTCGGTTAGTAGCAAAAAGTTATTCCCGGGTAGAGGGAATTGACTTTGGTGAAAATTTCTCTCATGTTTCCAATTTAACTTCTATTAGATTTATTTTATCTATTGTTGTTTATTTTGATTTTGAAGTAGAACGGATGGATGTTAAAACAACATTCCTACATGGGGATCTGGAAGAAGAAGTCTACAAGAAGAAGCCAGAAAGATTTGGAGTGAAGGAAAAGAAAGAGCTAGTGTGTAAGGTAAAGAAGTCACTATATGGTCTGAAGCCATCACCTAGGATGTGGTACCAAAATTTTGACACATACATCCTTAGACTAGGATTTATGAGAAGTAGGGTTGATCTGTAGATTTTAACCTTGTACAATATTTCACTGCAAACAAATTTTCAATAAAAGAAAAAAAAAAGATACAATGGAAAATACACACATTACACAAAGATTTTTCACCTAGGAACTCAAACCAAGAAAACTAGCATATTTTATATTCTTCATCGTGATACATTGTTTACAATACAATATGCATATAGGAGCTAGCGGCATCCAAAATCCTAGCCCAATGACTTGGATTAGTCAACAACCCTAATTCCTTAACCGGAAATAGAAAACCATCGAAAAAAACCATGTGCTCAAAAACCACCCAACAATGGACATGAAAATAAAGGAGACACGAAAAACAAGGCAAAATTATGACACGTTTCTTGAGGAAAAAAACATGTCTCGAGGGCGCTACCCCTGAACCCCCTCAAACCCCTCGGCACAACGTAGTGGACACTAGATCTAGTCATGCAAAGAATATAACACATACCTAACATAATCACTGTGTATATTCCAAGCACCTTGGTAATCACTTCATTTATGTAGTGTTGTATGTCGATGATATATTGTTGGTAGGAAACAACATGGATGTAATCAAGGAGGTGAAGTCGCAACTATCCTCCAAATTTAACATAAAGGATCCCAGGGCTGCTAAATTCATTTTGGGGATGGAGATTAAAAGATATCGTGCAAATAAGAAACTCCGGTTGAATAAGAGAAAATATGTTGAGACGATCTTACAGAAGTTTAATATGCAGGAAAGTAAACTGGTAAAGGTTTTTATTCCTGTAGGTGTAAATTTATCTGCAGACCAGTGTCCCAAGACACGAGAAGAGGAAGAGGACATGTCCCATGTTCCATATGTTAGTGTAGTTGGCAGATTGATGTATGTAATGGTTTGTACTAGACCGGACATTGCACATGCAATGGGAGTTTTCAGGAGGTATATGTCAAAATTAGGGAAAGAGCATTAGACAACAGTAAAAATGGTTTTCAAATATTTGTGTGGCACTTCTAGTTATAGATTGTGCTACCAAGGAAGACTAAGATTGGACAGAGTGTTAAACATACATAGATTTGTTGACGCAGACTGAGATGGAGATTTGGATCACAGAAGATCTACAAGTGGGTATGTGTTTAACTTATNNGGATCACAGAAGATCTACAAGTGGGTATGTGTTTAACTTATTTGGAGGAGCAGTCAATGGGATGATAAAAATATAGGTTGTAGTGGCACTCTCAACTACAGAAGTTGACTACATGGCAACTACTCATGCAAGAAAGGAAGCAGTATGGTTATAGAGATCATGTTCATGTGTTGGGTTGGTACAACAAGCAGTAAGGTTATATTGTGAAAGTCGAAGTGCAATCTTCCTGGCAAAGAAACCAACTTATTATTCAAAGACAAAGTGTATCAATGTTCAATATCACTTTGTGAGAGACATGGTTAAAGACAAGAAGATATTGTTGGAGAAGGCTGACACTTTGAAGAACATTGTAGATTCATTGACAAAGTCAGTGAGCTACGAGAAGTTCTCCTGGTGCAGAGAAACAATGGGCATTATTTCCCTAGATTGTTAACTATGTAATCCTGTGACACCCTATATGCAAAGAAAACAAGTGGGAGAACGTTGGGTAGGTGTTATATTATTTGCATGTGTGTGGGGGGTGCATCAGATTTGACAACTACAACTGACAATCCCTCCCTAGTTGTGCTCTTTGTGTCATGTGCATCGGGCACTTTCCTAGGCGAGTTCCGGGGGAAGAAAGATCCCCCCCCCCCCCCTCTAGTTAAGCGGAGTCGATAGAGTTTGGGGCAGTGCCCCGAAATTATTTTTTGGGGTGATTTTTGTTATTTTAACGTTTTTTGCTATTTTTAACGGTTTTCTAAATTAATCCCATATTAAGGGATTAGGGTTTTGGTAGCTACGAAATACCTAAAATATTGTATATATTATATTATGAATGGTGAAATTAATACAATGAATATTTGAGAGGTGCGACACCAAAGAAAACTGGTTTTCTCCCGATTAAGGGTTTTCAACATAAATCTGTGTGTACTATGTGTACAAGTCATTGATTAATTTCTTTTTTTCTTAAAAATATGTATGCATTGCTTTACTTCACAGGTTTAAAAGTGATATAAATTGTTACGCTAAGGGTTCATTCAAAGAATGCATGCATGGTTCGCATGCGCTTAGAAAATCTAATTTGATAGTGAATTTTCTACTTGTAGCTTGGGATTACCACCGCCCATTTTCTTACTAGACAACCATGTGATTTAAAGCAATTATAGGGCCCTCAAGGTCATTGTAAAGGGTTACTATTGTTGATTAGTTAACTAGATAGATATTTGTAGTGTGTTGTATAGTCATTCTAACCTTAAGGTCATTGTAGTTGGTATGGTTATGTGCTCTAATACATATGTATGTAATGTGTATGGTTTAGAGTGCACCTAACTATGATGTATTTTAATGATAATGCTAATGGATACTTGTGGGGGGGGGGCTTAAGTGACACCTTTATTTCTCTAAAAGAATTGAATATACCAATATTCTTCGATGTAGTAGACTACAAGTTTATGTTCAACAAATATGAGGACCCTTAGTTTAATATTTAGCGTCACTTAACATTTAAGGAAATTTTTGAATGAATGGTTTAGGTGAGACCTTCCTTTATTTGATAGGGTGGAAGATGAATTGAATATACTACTATTCTTCAATGTAATAGACAAGACGTTTATGTTGGCCTCATATTTAGCATCAAACACCCAAATAAGATGCAAACCAACACCAAACACTAGCATTTTATTAACTTGACTACACTCATGTTTCATTATTTGTGAAGTTCGGGATAATTGTGATTCTTCTACATGCTCTCAATTTCTCACACTTGATAAAAAACACACTCCCCAAATTTTGATCAACTAAAAGTTAACTTTTATCATTCTAATGCCCATGATAATTTTTCTTAATTTCATCTTATTCTTTTATTTTTGTTATTTTTGTTTGAGATTATGTACATAAATTAGTTAAAGCTAACTGTATTTCCAACCAAAAGTGAACTTTTAAAGATCATTCTAATGTCCATGATAAATTTTTTTAATTTCATCTTATTCTCTTCTTTTTTTTCTTTTTGTTTGAGATTATGTACATAAATTCGTTAACACTAACTATATTTCCAACCTTTCAAGGAAAACAATTATTTTCTTCAAATTTAAAAATAAAAAATGATTTTATCTTGAGATTGTTAAGTTTTATAAACTAACAAACAAAATGATTATTACATGTAGCTTGTTGATTCTTTATAAACTAACAAACAAGATTGTTTATAAACTAACAAACAAAATGATTATTGAATGCAGAATCTTGTGTGGGGTTTTGGTCTTCAAGGTCACTATTCCCATGTTAATTATTTATAAACTAACCAACAAAATGATGATTATTACATGCATACTATTGATTCTTTATAAACTAACAAACAAAATGATTATTGGATGCAGCTTCTTGTGTGGAGTTTGGAGTTTGGTCTTCATTAGGTCGCTATTCCCATTGAACCCTTGATCTCTCCTCGCTGGTATAATGGAACTTGGTGGGCCTTTGGCAACACGTTAAACATAGCCAGGACAACACATCAAGCATAACCACAATGTATGATAGACCATCAACAACATGTTAAACATAACCTTAATGTGTAATCAAGTCAAAACAACTCACCTATCCCTGTCCCTAAGGTGTAAGTAACCTTGCCATCCATTAAAAAAACATAACAAATAACATATAGATAATGATGCAAATAACATTGGTTTTCCAAGTTTAAATGATCCTCAAAGTTGACCAAATTAAGCACTATTTAATTTGAATTTGACTAAAAACTCAAGATTTATCTTCTTTTGCTTACACCCGAAGGTAAGAAAATTGGATTTATATGTGCAAACTGGTCAAAGGATGCAAATCTCGTAAGTAGAGATGATTAGGAAGTATTTAATATTTCATGTTTGCCAGCTTTTTTTAAGAAGCAGCTAAAATTTAGGGTTTGATCTTTTTAACAAATATGTACTTTTATTCTTTTAGTGTGTTAGGACTTCCTGTAATAAAACACAGATGGAGGTTGAACCAGGAAACTAAAAGGTCGATGAAAATTGTTCAAAAACTTCCGATACCAAATCACAGAGAGAGGTTAACCAAAGAAATTCAAAGGTCGATAACAATGGCTCTTCAGAAAACAGTTAATTTTTTCTAAGGGCTTTTAATCACAGCCTAGAGAATGCAGCAGTGGATTTATATACTGCTTATGAACTTCATGATATTGATGGTGACAAACAACTTTTTGAAAACCGAAGGTGAAGAGAGTTCATTGATTCATCGCTACTGACGTTGGCAACTTACTGTTCGATGCATTATATACCAGGAAAAATGCTTTGAGTTATCTTGATTCATTGTGAAAATGCAATTCAGATATCACCAGTTTCAAACATATGGTGCTACCAACTTGTGATTTGAAATAAGCTTGTGCGAGGTATTAGTAGGTTATATTTTTTGCAATCCATTCTATGGTGAAATGCCTAAACTCTGTCCATTCCTATCGTTAAATAATTTTAAATGTGAAGTAATATAAAATTTTAATCTTCTGTATTAGAGACAACATTTTTAAGTAAAATAAAGAACGTAAACTTATTTAAACCAGAAAGTTTCAGCTTGTTTAGGTGAGATCATATCAGCACATCAAATATGGCATAACAGTACAAGGGTTTTGGCTGTACCACAATAGAAGGATTTTCTATTCTAAATCTTTCGTTGGCGAAACAACGTAGTTGAAGGGTTTATATAGTCTAATAACTCTTATTCATCATGAGAAATCTGCCCAGACTCTGCATGACCATAAGCACAGATCAAAACACAGTTCAAATTTTGGAAGATCAAATAAAAAAGTAAACAGGTGCGAGGTTATGGAAGTTGTGGCTGCTGTGAAGACACAAGTACTGCGATACAATGCTTCGTAAATACATTTGCATGGTAACTGGGAGAAACTGATACCCAGAAATACTAAATATCAATACTGCAATCTTCGTACAAATCCATCCTCATAAATTTAGGCGCAATCATTGGTTGAATTCACCACATGCTATCTATCTAATAGCATTAACTCTGAAATGCTCTTTTGTACCAAAGGTGGATGACCCACCGTAGCTGCTGAGTAAAGAGACAGATCTCCCAGGCAAGGTGCTGGGTCCTAGATCTTGATCTTTTGACCAGCTACCTAAGCTGTCAAGATAATTAATATCTGCAAGGACTATATTATAGTAAAAGGTGCAGTCGATGACATCTATTCAATGCATGTGACAGCACGAGTACATGGAAGAGGTCCCGAATTTCCATGTCAGAATCGTTTTCTTCGAATCGGTGACGAGAATCTGATGAACTCACCAGCAATAAAGATGTAAGAATAGGACCTATCATATACTGATACTGACCAGCCACAACTACGAAGTAATTATTAATTCACTCACAGAAGTGCATTGTCTTCGCGCTATGTTATAGCATTAGACCAAGCACCCAAGGAGATAATTAGCCATTCACACTGAACATTCCATCAAATTAACAAATTTCTAGCCGTAACTATGTTCATTGTAATTTCCCTACTGTGTAACTAATCATATGGACACTTTCCTGCTATTGAAATAATAGCCATTTAAAGTAGCCTTTATAGCCAGCAGAATATCACTGAACCTTACTCTGATTGGTATAAATACATATGGATTAAAAAAAGCATGAGAGTAAATTTTTAGTCATTAAGATAATTTTTTGTTATTTTTTTAATTTATTTAAAAAATAGTAAATAAGATTTAAACATATTTTTTTATTTTAGTGTATCAATTTTACTTCATACTTATATAATATGCCATAGTCTAACTGTTTTAAGTTTTTGCTCTTTTCCTGTTATATTTTTCATTTAATTTTGCAAAAAATACATAAATCTGGAGATTCTAGAGGTTAATTCTGTGTAATCTGGTTACTTCAAGAGTTTTTCAGTAAGTTGAATCCATTTCTACATTCAGAAATACAATTTAAACAACAGAAAATTGTGATTTCATGCAGATTTACGTTGCCAGAAAGTAAAACAGTTAGACAACACCTAATATGCCATAGACAACATCAGATTCCTGCCAAAAAAGTCAAAAAATAAAACAGTTAAACAACACCATTATAATATTGGACAATAACTCTGAATCAATGAAATGAAAAAAAAAATCAATTGCATTAAAAATAAAAATAAGATGCAACTAACTTCTATGATGCAATGAAATGAAAAAAAAAATTAAAAAAAAAATCAATTGCATTAAAAATAAAAATAAGATGCAACTAACTTCTCTGATGCAATGAAATGAAAAAAAAAAAAATCAATTGCATTTAAAGAATAAGTGATAACACATTGACAATCACCACAGAAACACAGATCACAGTTCACCACTTTTTACTGCAGCCTGAACAAACGTGATCTCTAACTAACAAATATAAAAATTATGGGCTCATTGTCCAGTTAGACAATGTTAAATCACTTGAATACACAAAACTTCACAGTAAAATGCTTCAGAAAGCAATATTCTACAACAAATCACTACCTTTTACTTTGCATATATTTTACCCATAACAGTTTACAATGCAAACGCCACCTATCTTTTGTTTTTGCAAGGATTATATATGTCAAGTACCTAATGCAAATTTATCATGACTATAGACTTAATCCGAGCTAGCTCTTACAACCATACCAAGAAACAGCAGAAGCTTGTGTCTGCTGACTCCACAAGAGGGAAGATTATTGACATCTTCTTTAAAGAATGCAGGTGAGTGCCCAAACGTACCACTCCTGCAAATGCAAATTAGGCTGTGCACCAGCCATCACATCAACCTGGAAAATGTATAGTATAATCCTGCACCATTGTAATGGTAAGGTTCACACAGCTCCTACTGTCCCAAAGAAAATTGGGTTACAACAAATCCTATAAAAATCCCAATCTTGATTCAGAATACAATCAGAAGTTACTCAAGTATTTACAAAGGATTCCACACTGACACTGCCAAAAGGGGCCGGAACGGAACTCACATGGGCAGCAGCAAAAGAAACCTACATCCATCATTTGTCAGCCTGCCTGCCTGTCGAATTAGATCATATATCGTAATTCAGTTCCATAAGCTGCAGCAGCCCTCTCCTCCCAGTGCACTAGCATACAGCATAGTAGCTTTTCCTTTTTTGGGGGAAAAATAGAGTTGAGGAGAAGCTCACTACATCAAAAATCAGAATTTGAAGCCAAACAAAAAACAAGCTTCGTGTGTCCATACCGCCCTTGATGGTGTGATGACTTGTGCTGAATTTGTCGATTAAGTATAATATTGCTCCAGAAACACCAAACTGAAACTCCGAGTGCAAACAGACTACAAGAGAAGAAAATGGAAGATAGCAGCAGGTATCTCACATTTGCCTCACAAGGATAGGGCAAATGTGAGTAGACCTGCTACTCAGCTCTGAAGAAGAGATGCAGAGATAACTGAAAAAAAATATATGTGGTGGTTGGAGTCTCAGATTGGTGAAACCGCTCTCATGACTTGGAAACTCTATTATAGAATATCAGACAAGAGAAGGTACTCTACATAGCCCCATCGGCTACCCGGGCATGAGATAGCAGGAAAATTCAGGCCATTTCCTTCTAAATCAACATCCTAAATAAGATGGTGGGCCTTAATGCAACACAGAATAAAAAAAATTGCTCAATCCATATCAGTCCCTACACAAGAAATCTATATCAGAGGGCTTGAAGAAGGCCCATAACCTGACAGATCCGGCCATGTTCCACCACCATTCCAGTACCCCGAATCTCCACCAGCTTCAAAAAACCCTTCCGGTGGAACCTGCCAGTGTACTGGAGGAGCACTAGTCCTTATATTTTCGTCTTCCAGCTTCGCATTGTTGTTTTGCCTCAACTTCTGCTGATGCGGCCTCAAACCCTCCATTATATTTTCACCCAGTGGCGACATATTGACCTGTCCATCTTCCAAAGGCACCCCAAGCTTCTGCTGCTGAACGAGCCCTCGCCAGTGATGATCATGGCTATTCAATGCATCAACGGGGAGGCTGAAGGGATTGAAAACATCACTGACATGGGAAATGGGTAGAGATGATGATGTATTCATCTGTTGTTGTTGATGGTGTGCCTCAAAAAGACAGCTCAGATCACTAATGTTCAATGGCCCTTGGTCAGGCCTGCTGCAACTAGGCAAGTCCAGACCTGGAAAACTGCTCTTCAAAGACTGTAGGGCATTCAGAGATGACAGGCTCCCCAATGGAGCAAGACTTGGCTGGAGAGATCCAGTGTTATTATTACTGTTACAGCCCCCAAGTGGAGCTCTGGCATATGGATATCCTGCAAGCTCATCTCCCTCATTGGCAATACTGTAGTAGATGGAAGTAGAAGCTCCGGGTACAGTGCTGCTGGGCTCTTCCATTGTTGGACAGCTGGGTCCTTCACACCCAGTTGTGTTTGTAGAAGGAGATGCATCATTCTGAGAAGAAACAGGCTGATCGGATGCCCTCTTTGTCCGCTTGTTCTTTCTGCAACCTCCTCCCACGGGAACATTGCGTAGGGTGCCTCCTTTTGTCCAGTACCTCCTACAGGTCTTGCAGAAATATCTGGGTTGTGACAAACTGTAGTTATTATAGTAGCAGAACTTGGTATTGGTGGATTCACAGCGTGGGCACTTCTGCGCCTGTTCGGCATGGGGTTTGAGCCTGCGATCCAGCAGGGGCCTTGAACATGACATTATGTCATCTGGAGGCTTCAACCCTCTTTCCTGCATAGCGTTCTGAACCAAAAACAGAAAAATCAATTGTTACTCCTCCAAAACACACGCCGACTTTATCTCCAACACTAATGCACGTATGTAAAATGATAATTCTCCTATGCAAACCCATTTCTATTTATCCCCATGACCATGTTTCCAGAATGTATGTTTAGGATATGAATGCCTGATCATTAATTATTGAATGATGGCCAGTGGGCGGAGGGGGGATATTTGGTCATCAAGACATGGACATCTTCCTGAATTTTAGAGTAGACGGATCTAAACAAGGATTTGATGCAAGAGTTACTAATCTCCAAGGATTTGAGGGGCTTGGGGTGACGAGAATAAAAGGGGTGGACTTTAGAGCACTAGTTTCCATGGAATGGCATATATGCTCAGCTCGCTCGTGAGAATATAATCTGTGGAGCGTGTGGCTGCTTCAATTATTTTACGTTATGGAGAGGAACCGACACTAAGGACTAGACCCTGCAGACGCCAATGGGGTGAGGAGGGTATATGACATGAAATGATGCCATACAACCATTTTTCACCAAGCAGATTCGGACACACTTTGGAAAAGCAAATTTGGATACTCATCGTCTGTAATTGAACGTGTGTATCGGTGAAATCTATGGGAGATTCGGGAGGCAGATCCAAACATCTTCTTGCATGTGAATTTGAGTGGTTTTTTGTGAGAACACCAGCCCACAAGGATACAGCTTGCCTGCAGATCTGTCTTATGTTGGCCAGTCACAGTGAAAACCTAATTTCCCCATCATGCGTTCAGAATTCAATTAAAACTCTTGCAGAGACCTATGCTATCTGAATATCCTGCAAAATCCGTGAGCCTGTGCAAAACCATTAGATGGGTTTGAGAGAATACCTGATCAGCTTCCAGCTTGGCTTATCTCCAATGCAGGGCCTAGGCAGTAAATGATCGGCTTGAAAGCTTAGTGAACCCTCAAATTGTAGTCTGTGTTCGATCAAGCTGACAACAGTTGCACATAAAAAGTCCGCTTCTATGGATTATAGCGTTGAAACCGAAGCTCAAAACAGTTAATGGTCTTGATATTCACAAATGGGTTTTAGATGTCAAATTCAGCCCTAGATTGGAGGCCTAAATCCAGCTCCCAAGTGGGTGCTATAACAGAGCTTCAAGACCCCAACAGCCCACAGTTATCAAATCACACACAGCCAGCAGAGGAGGAATCAAGAAAGCAATGAGTTAGGGTAGCGAGTGAGGCAGGCATACACAGACAGGAAAAACAAAGACTATAAAAGCATCAGAGATCAGTTTCGAAGATACCAGTCTGGATACGAGGATGATGATGATATATCGTTTGTTTCGGTACAGAGAGGAGGTGAGTCTAGTCCAAGTCTCGGTGGTTTATGAATCTGAATAAGAATGTCCGGAAAAGAGAGGTGAAGGTGAGGGTGAGGGGAGGTGCAGGAAGGAAGAGAGAGTCGGCAAGTGTAGGACAGTACTACTAGTGTAGTGCATAAACATAGATAATAGATAATAAGATGGATGAGCCCATCAATCCATTCATCTCACTGCAATGACTGGACCCCAACACACAACGACACACATGCATGAACATTGATGGATACCAATCTGGATGGATGTCACATTCCATAGATAATATTCCTTCCTCCATTCATTCATCATCCACCCCACCCCCACCCAACCCAACTATAAGCACCTCCTCCTCCTGCTGCTTCTGTACCTGCAGCCTGCAATTGCAGTAGCAGCATGTTTCCCTCTCAATTTTTATTTACATAAACAATTATTTAGTCATTTATAAACACACCCATATCCATTTAATGAGTTATCCATTCACGCCATCAACCTCTCTTCACACATATGATGATGACACTAGCAGCAGGCGCATCTCCACAAACGAAAACAATGCATACGCATTGAATGACTCCATAGCTACCTGGCATTGCCAGTAACTCCCACTTAGCTAAAAACATTATGGGATTAGTTTAAAACTCCACAACCATAATAGATGCAAATCAATAAGTGTCAATAGGTGTAAAAGTGCATTAGGTATGCATAAAAATTCCACTTCATTATTGTCTTTTGAGAGCTTTAGAAGAACCAACGACATTTGGAAGAAGATAGAAAATAAAGCCCTTAAATCATTAACTAATTCAAATGAATGAATAATCTCATTAAGATGATGAAATCAATCTTATTGATTCATAAATTTGACTTAACGAATTCATATGAATGATTAATTCCATTAAGATTATGAAAACAATCTTTAGCAAAAAAAAATTATAAATGTTTAGAGATAACTATGAGTGATCAAATTTGGTTTTTTTAGGTATTTATAAAATTGAAAAAAAATGGTTTTTAATCTGAAATATCAAAGGAAAATTCTCCTGAACTTCCAAATACATCTCTTTTACTTTGCTTTAGTTTGCAATGGATTTTCAATATTCTTTAGCTGAGCCTCTTTAGAACAATGAAAAGGCCCATGATTGGGATTTCCCAATTTTGGGGATTTTAAAATAAATTTTGTTTAAAATTGAAATTATATATATGTGTGTGTGAAGGGGTTTTTATTGGAGCTAAATTTTTTTGTAGTAGTTTAAATTTGCATATTTGAGTGGCTATGTTTGTATAATCCAATTGTTTCTAGAGTTTTTCAACACCCTAAATCCATTTATGCATTCAGAAATACAATTTAAACAACATAAAATATAAATTTTGTTCAAATTTACATCACCAAATTCCAGCCAAAAAAAACTCAAAAAATAAAACGCAAATCTCTTTTACCTTGCTTCTTTTATCTACATAGATCTTCAATATCCTTCTGTGAGCTTTTTCAGAACAAAGGCGAATTATTGGACTTTCTCAAATTCCCTGGATTTTAAATTTGAGCTTTTCACTATATCAGTTAAAGGCGAAGTATTGGACTTTCTCCATTTTTTTTGAATTTTAAAATGGTGCTTGGAATTACTCTTTATGTGCAAAATCACAAGCAACCAAACGGATTATTGTTCTGAATAAGTAGACAGCTGGGATCTCCCAAACTTAAGACCTGGTACAATTCAATTCTTATAAAACTAATTATAAATTCCATTGTATAAAGGGTCACATAGATTTAAAGTCCAGTTTTTTTTTCTGAACGCTCAAGGCATCATTGACGGCAGTTGTAAAAAAAAAGTGATGTCAACATTTTCAAATGTCTTACGGGCAGAGTTCTATATATATGACAAAAGCATCTCAATCTAAACAAGGCAGAATAAGCAGTTAATGATTTGTTTTTTCTCCTTCAAGCTGTATCTTCATGGGAGGTCAAATCGAAGAGTTTTTTACACCAGGTACACCTTATTCATAATGGAATTTTTTTTATCAAATTGGAATCTGTTTTTTTACCATGTAAAACTTATTGTGTAGGTGGTGAGGAAATTCAAACTGCTTTTTAAATTTATTTAAAATAAAATAAAATATATTAAAAATGTGTTTCACTGTAGAAAGACTTTGAATCAAACTGAAACTCTACTTATATCTGAAATATCTGCTAAATTCTTTTAAATATCATATTTATAACGGAAAAAAAGAAATCGATTTTACTACATAATTAACTAACTTGATTCTGTGCGTTTAGAGGGAGAGAGACGTGACGTAGATGGTAGAAGTTGTTGACCTAGAAACCGTCAAAAGCGTATGGACCTCGGCTTACCATCTGCCAAGCCGAAATCCGCGTCATTTTGGACGCGTATCCACGGAAAATAGTTTACCTGCCA
>CBVK0100281963.1:0-14131 GCA_900067695.1 Picea abies | reverse complement strand
GTGTATTTCTCAGTGATCTTGTTCTTATTATGCTCTTATCTAATGAAATGAAAAGAAATATAATATTGGCATAACCATTAACACCTTCTAGGAATTGTTCTGCGGTGGTGACAACCTGTTCTAACTCTTCTCCTCATCTCTCTACCTCTGTAAACAATTGGCATGCCTTATCTTGCACAGGTTGAAGTCGTTGAGTGACTTCCATCACTTTGATTTGAAGCATATAGATCTACTGCTGAGTTGTGCATTGTTCTTGAGACCTCTTCATTCTTTCTCTAGTCGACAGGGCCTTCAGTTGGGCCTATAGTATATTTGCATGCTTCTTCGCTTCCTGGAGCTGTGACTCTAGTATCTGTAACTTCGGGTTCTCAGTGAGGTTTATATATGTCTAGGCACTATGATTACTCAGTTTCTTGCATTCCAATGCAATATATTTTAATCTATCAACTGTGTTGCGAGAAGTTTCTTCTTGCTGGTCCCTTATGTCTTGAGGGGTCTCGGGCAGAATGCAGAGCTCCAATTCTGGTATGAATTGTTGGAGCTACTATATTACTTCTTCAAGTTGTTCCACCTACTGTGGAACTCTCTCTTCGGCCTTTACTTCAAAAACTGTCACAGAGCGAAGTGATCTATTGATCATTTCCTTAACTTCAAGTTTCTCAGCAAGAAACTATTCCTTTCTTTGATATAACTATGTTTTTTCTTCATCCCACTTTGCTTGCAGAGAAATATTTTCCCATTTTGCAGCACGACATTGCTCCTCAAGGTCTTTCTGTACTTTTGCTAAAGCTTGGGTTTCTTGTGCTGTCTCTTCCTGAGCTCGTCAGAGGCGAGCTTCAACTGTATCATCGATGCGGTGTAGTTAAGTTGGCTCATCACTTAGTTCTAGTGTTTCCGATGGTAGAGGTGCAGTGGAAACTGCGTGGATGGACTGTATTTCCTGCTGCACTCCTTGAATTTCAACCTTGATCCGATTGAACACATCCTCTTGATTATCTTCTTGCTTCTCTGCTATCTCCAGTGAAGCATCATTCGGGGATGCTACAATAAAATCAAAGTCATCTGATGTGAGGGTAGTCTCAAATTTGGTCCTGGTTGCTTTTGATTTCTTCCTTGAAGAAGGTTTTGGAGGGGAAACCTTCCTTTTATTTGAGGGGTCCTCCTCATCTCTAGGTGATGTAACCTCTCCTTTATTCTATTCAACTTTTGCGCCATCTATCTCTCCACCATATCCTCCTTGTTTTGCTGAGATGGAAGCAATATTCATAGAGGTACTTCTAACATCTTGGGTGTCTTCATTATTCTTTGTCGTGCTGGGTCCAGGTGTATTGTGCACTACTTCTGGACTGTCAATATGAGATAACTCCACGGAGTCTGCTGGGATGAGGAGGTCTGCCAACCATTCCTTGGTGATTTCCTGTAAGTTATCCTCTGTCAACTTGTAGTATGATTGCAGTTGTTGTTTGTGCTCCTCAACTCATGCTGTGATATAGATGAAATGGCAGTCTGCACTGAATTTCATCAAGGGACTGAACCTGTGGAGAGTATTTAGGGTTATACGAGGCTTAGAATGGATGATTGTCTTTAGCTAGTTGTAATAAGTATGGAACATGGCATTTGATTGCCACTATTTATTCATGTTGTTTGAGTACCACAGTGTACTGAACTTCACGACCAGAGGTTCAAAGGGCTCGATGTCCGAGAAGGTCGGACCTTCCGGCATCTCCCACGTGATGAAAGCGACCAGTACGAGAATCTAGCTGAAGTGGAACTCATATCCTTGATCATGTGTTTCCCTACAGTCGAGTTCCAATTGGTTTACCAAGTACTGCACCCAACTCATCTAAAGTCCTTCTCTGCACTTCCCTGCGAGGTCAGCTACGAACCCTTTGACTTGTGTGGGTTGATTCTCTCGCACCAAATTTCTTGCGATCAATTGGCAAGTGAGGCACACTATGCTGCTATGGATAGAGGCTACCTTGTAGCCTCGTATTCCTTTCTCAACATATCCATAGGTGTCTTTAATCTTCTGTGCAAGAGCACGATCCATGGATTTTCCAAGGTATAAATCCTATGGGTCAGGGCCTTGCATACTTAGCCCTGTGATCCGATTGATAAATGTCAGATCCACTATGATGTGGTGTTTCAACCATAAGTATCTACCATGGTATCAAGACATAAGCAACTTGATGCATGTGTTCACTTCTTGATGCCTTTTGAAGTGTAGGATATTCATGATGTTGAGCAGTGTTGACTGCGCGAGGTTCATGGTCCATGACTGGGGGACAATCTCTGAATTATTTGCCTTGGTTCTTGTCAAATACTTGTGCAAGGTGAGCATGTTGTACACCTTCCTTTCGCCAAGTTTGAAGTCACTAAAATTCAACGCTATGATCTTATCTTGGTCTACATGCACTGTGTGTACCCCTTTTGGGAGGTACGCAATGACCAAAGCATACTCAAATTATTTGGGCACACTGTCACAATTTATCACACCACTCAGAGGTGGTAGATAGGTGGGTAGTATACTCAGGATCAACTTGGCATTCATGAGATCGTCTCTATGCTTAGTTCTCTTTTCATCTACTAGCTGGGATGGACCAGCTCGAGCAGTGCACGAAGACGTCGATAGTCCTCTTGTTGAAGATGCTTGTACACCTATAGACACTCCTCTCTCTGAAATGACTCTTTCAGTCATTAATTCGAGGAGAAATTTTGTTACTAATTCTTCAACTGCGGTGAGCTCATCGGACATATGTGCTCAAGATTAAAATTATTGGGGTCACGATGATCTCAGATACGACATTAGAAAAAACAACAATAGCTCAATGATCACTGTATACAATTCGCTTAGTCCGCAGGCTTCAAATTATCAGTTAGCAAAAGTGATGTCCATGCATGGCATGACGGGATAAGTAGGCAACTTGGAAACGATTCTCTTGCAATAGTTATGAGCCTCCATTAATTCTTGTTCCATCCATTATGGTGCAGTCTAACGGTCTGATGATGGACCTTTATTTCTTTTCTTCCCATTCAGAGCGTTGATCGAATGGTTATAATATCCTCAATGGCTATATTGCTTCGCCATGGAAAAGTGCCATGTGTCATTGTTCTGATATACCAGTGAAGCTCCAATTCTGCAAATTTTCTATCTGCAAAGTTCCCTCTAGAATCTTCTGTAACTTTTCAATATTAGCCCTCTTTTTACTTAGCTTTCTATCCTTCTTTCCAGTGAGCTTCATCTCGGTATGTATTTTTCCATTCTAATTCTTATCTTCTTTTAACATAGTCACTGCGTTTTGTTGAGATTATTTCCTAGGATTCAGGGGTAATACCTCTTCTTTATCTAGAGTAAGTACTTCAGTCTTTTGTGGGTCTTCTAGTGTTCTTGAAGCTTCGACATCAGGGTCTCTAGTGTCAAATACCTTCAATCTATTCACCTGTTCTTCAATCAAGTATGCGATCCTTCTAGTCATGAAATCTTTTAACTCTTGTTTCTTCTGCTCCAAGACTTCTTCTTCTTTCTTTCGTCTGAATTGATCTCTTTCAAGCTAAGGTTTTCCTATTAACATTGTAAACGGGTTGTTGTCTTCAACAAATTTAATAATCTCAACATATTCCTCTATTGAAGTTCCATTGATGGTCATAGGTATATGAGCGATCCTTCCAAACAAGTTTACTAGTTTTCCTCTAAATAACCCTAGTCCTCAAAATGAAGGAATCATAGTAGGCCTTTGTATAGCTTCCAAAGTTCTCTCTGTCATGATATTCACCTCTGTTTCCTCATCTAGGACACAGTCAATGTTGAAGTCTCCTATTCAATGCATTCTTTTCCTTTGAAGATCTTTGATAATCAGACATGTCGGTGGTCATTCAAGGTTTCCTTCATTTGTAGCAATGTTTTCTCGAATCCTTTATGATATTCTTCCATAATCTCAGTTTCTGTATCTACCTTGGGGTTCTCTTGATTCAGATTCATTTTTTCAAGCTTATCAATCATTCTAGGGAAATCCAACACTTCATGGTCCATAGCTTTGCAACAAATACAACTAGGTCCTATCCCAGGGAATTCTTTAGAAAGATGTCCTGGTTTTCTGCAACTATAATAGAGGGTTAATCCTCTCTTTCTTTTAAATGATCCCCAGCCTCTTCTGTACTATGCACTAGGATCATAGGAGCTAACCTGCAACAAATTATTTATGGGATCCTTCATACATTAGTTAGTCCAAACATTCTTTCTATGCATAGGTATAACATATCTTTCAGTATTCTTGTTAGATCTATTAATATCAAATCTTCTTTCATCTATCAATACCCTAGTTTTCAAACTAGGACAAATTCTGTTAAACATACCTAGATCCATACTCTAGAAACAAAAAATTTCCACTTATCTTACTTCTACAGAGCACAAAGCGTTCAGATCTAATTTTTATTTTTTTACTATCTTTACCTTTATCAGAGCACAGAGCTTGCAGATCTTACCTCTTTTGATAAGAAATTCTCACTTTTACCTTTCTTAGAGCACAAATCTTTCAGATCTTGCTTCTTTCCTTCAAATCCGACCTCTTTTCTTCAGATCGGGATTCTTTCTTTTATATTCGACCTTCCTTCTTTAGCACAAATCTTTATAAGTCAAGTAGAATACTCCGCACTAGGGAACAGATCTATGCACAAAGCTTCCACAATCCTAGGTCAAATATTTTCAAAAAGCTTATTCTTCCTTAGTTCCCAGCAATCACAGTTTCAGGTCATGGCAACGGAACCATTTGTTGGCACAGGGGCAAGCCCAGGGTTCAATGCTACAACAACACACCAAAAAATGCCTAACTACCGGCGCTCTCAGCAACACCTGTGAAGCAGATGAAGTCTCACCCAAGGTAGAGGCAGGGGTTGTTGCAAGACTCAGGTGTCTGCAACCTTAGCTAGGACACATATCTATGATTATAAAACTATATACAACTCTTATCACCTTCATTCCCTCGATATGCAATCACTATTCACTTCACTGATAAAATAGGGCTTCGCAACATTCACACTAATCTACAATATGTAAGCACTTAGCATATAAATGGATTAGAATGATCATATCAAGCACTAAGCATGACTATCTTGATCAGATCTAATATTCTCACATATCATAAGCACAAATCATAAGTATCTCTATATAAACATATCAAATCACTTAGCAAATAACATGTGAACACATGAAGACCAAGCAAAAAGCACATAATGCAGTGTTTACGTGGTTCACCCACACCCTGGGGCTACGTCCACCAACTCTTCTTCTTTATTGTCTGTAGTCAATCAGTTACAAGTGCAAAGCCTTCAAAACCATTACTCTGCACAGGACATAAAATCTGTGCAGCTCACTAGATCCTTCTTCCTTGCGTTACAACACTAAGCCCTCCACAATCTACTGCAAGGACCTGCACTTAGACCTGCAAGTCTCTTACAGTCATGCACAAAGCACTTATAATTCGTACTACAACTTAACCTTTAGCACTTAGCATATCATCACGTCACATAGATGCATTATTCTCCTCTTTCTTACATTGCCTATCCTTCTATTTATACATACCAAATAGGCCTAAGCATGGGTAAACCCATGGGTCGACATCCCATTTCCATTACATATTCCCAAAAACCCAGAAAGGGGCCCAAAAGGGGGGTGAGATCCCGTGATCTCCACTTCATCTTGTGGTCCTCCTTCGACAGGCTGTCGAAGTCCCAAAATAGGTCAACATGACAAAGAAAGTCCCAAAACTTGGTCAAGGGCCAACAAGCCCCCCTCCCCTTCCAGGGTTCTACGACCTCCCATTCTGTAGATAATTCCAATAGTTGAGTCATAACAACTCTTCAGGTTCCTAAATGAACCTAGAAAAATTATACACATGCTTCTTTCCTTCATTTGGCATAGGTCATGTGACACCCACACCCTCTGTTTGCACATTCAAGCATTGTTTAGTTAACAGGTGCTAGCTTCTTTTTACTAGCCCCTTCTTCATATGTCCCTGGGCCATGTCCTTGTGCTAATGTCTGATTGCAAGTGTGGGGCAAGAGTGGTTTCGAACCAACCCTCTTTTCACCCCGCAATTCTTATCGGGCTTACACGTACCACGTCACTAAAATAGTGGTTGAAATTACAGCCTGCTCAAGGAATATTATCATTCAAGCATGTCCAGGCCCCGCAATCATTTATTTCCGTCGATCTCTACTACTTTGGCCATATCTGTGATCAATGACTGCTATCAATCTATGTTCCTCCCTTCTTTCCTCCTTCCACGCATCTCCCTAAACCTCCACTATATGTCGACACATAGTCCTCTCGAATCAACGACTGCTATTGACTCTGGCTTTTCAGACTTTAGCATTTTCAAGTCTCAACTCAACTCTCCTCTATATGGAAATATCCCGAAGTGGAAGATCTGTTGCCACCTATCCCCTTGAATCTACAACCAGGATCTCCTCCATGAGTCCAGCCTTCGGGAATATCAATTCTCAACTTTCACAAGATCCCCTTGCTAAGCTCCCTCTTCGCATGTGAATTTCGATGACGTCCTCTCATGACCACGTGAATCCCTACTAAACATCACGCACCTCAAATATATGAAATACTATGGGATTGTCGATCTCTCGATCTTAACGGTATCCTGGATTGACAGTTCAGATATTCCCTCCCCAAATTTACGAACCATATCTGCTTCCTCTTGATCAACGATCAAAATCTCTTCATGACTTTGGACTTCAAGATTTTGAAGTCTCAAACCCTTGCTACCTCCATGTGGAAATCTTATGGAATGAAACATCTTACGACACCTGTCCCTTTAAATGTGTGGCCAGGATCTCCTCCGCTAATCCATCCTTCAAGACTTTCAAGTCTCAAATCCTCACCTCTATTGACTGGATATCTTTTGGAGTGGAATATCCACTGACATGTACCCTCCCCAATCAATGTCTATTCTCCCTCTTCAGGATTTTGGCCTCCTCAACTAGATCAACGATCCTCAGACTCCCTTCTTGGTCAACGATCAATATCTTCTCTAGGTCTTTGGACTTTCCCTCCTCTATTTTCTTCTGAATCTCTAGATATTGCACCGCGTGTCCTCCTTCACATTGATGGCTCTCGTCGCTTTGTATTTCCGGACTTGGAAAATCTCAAATGTCAAACTCGTACCTCCCTTTTTATTTTATCCATAGTTGATAGTCCTCTACCACGTGTCTCCTCCTCGAATCAACAACTGAAGTTTACTTCGGGTCTTTACTTGGAGTGCATGGATCTATGCCATGTCTCCCCTTGATATGACTACTACATATCACTTTGGGAATTTACCCAGAGTGCTCAAATCCTTGCCACATCTCCTCTCCTAGTCCTATGGCTCAGATTCACTTCAGGTGATCTGATGGCTCAGAGCTACTTTGGCTCTTTGGACTTCGGCTATTTAAGTTCTTAGACTAAAATTACAATGTAACTTTCCCCGGAGCTCACGATCTGATGAAAAGTTCCCTCTGTCTACACTTCCTTTTATTTGTTGGATGTAGATATAATGGTCCAGCTTCTTCTCCACCATCGATCCCATGGTTTTTGTTTCTCCTCCTCTTGAGGTTTAGACTTTCTTTGATTTAGAATATTTTGTCAATGTTTGAAAGGTCTTGGCCTTTGAACATCCTTCCATGAACCCGACTCCTTTGGGTCTTTCTTACACTTCTGAAAGAGTTATCTCTTCTTAGCTTATGGACTTAGAATAAGTCTATGTCATATGCTCTTCTTACTTTACTCCTCCTAAGCTTGATCTCTTTGAATATTTTGATCTCCCACACACACCTTGCATCCTTGGGATTTTGTCAAACTTGAAATCTGAAGAATTTCTTGAATAAGAAATACTTCTCGCCCTCCTGGCATTCTTCTTCTCGATGCACTTCTTGTTGAGCTTCTCCTCACAGAGTATTCAAGAAAACTATTTCTCCTAAACTCAACATAGAGTTCTTTTGTGAACACTTGCACCAGATCAATGCCCACCCAACAGGGCTCTACAGAGTTTTCAATAACTCTAGTTCTCTATGAACTCGATAAAGAGTTATTCTCGTGAACTCCTTGCACTTACTTGATAACCGCCTGACAGAGCTCTACAGAACCTTCAGTGGTTTTGTCTCTATGTTCCTTCTCTGCACATTCTTACCTCCAAGGTGTTCAGAAAAGTTGAGGCTCCTCTTTGAATTTGTGATCACTCTGATGCACCCTCCTGGCATGTTCTTCCCTGACTCCATAGAGTTCATATGCACACTCCTTGCACTGGCTGCAGAACTTCCAATGTTTTGTTGTGCACTCCTTGCACAACCTAAAGAACCTGAATGATACAACAAACTCAAATGAAGATAGAGAAATCTATCTTCCTACTGTAAATTAAATTTATCATACATCTATAGTATTCATTCATGAAATACATAAACACATGA
This sequence comes from Picea abies, assembly GCA_900067695.1. Lineage (NCBI taxonomy): Eukaryota > Viridiplantae > Streptophyta > Pinopsida > Pinales > Pinaceae > Picea > Picea abies. The sequence continues at coordinate 5,677 of CBVK0100281963.1, read as the reverse complement.
ACAACAATATGTAGCAAAAACTTATTTTCTATTATCTCTATGTGTCTATATATATGTTTACACAAACTAGACTGTAACAGAGTCTCAGTTCTCTCAAGCTCTCTCTCAGAACTTCTAATACCTCCTAAGGCCTCTCTCATAACTTCTCCCTATTCCTAATTTTTACAAAGAGAGGGCTCTACGAGCCTATTCTCACCATTGCCTCAGTGCCATCGCTATATCAGTTATAGCACCAAATCCTACATCTACATTACATAAATGAATGTCTAGACCTGACTACGATATGGACCTACTATAGGTAACCATTTAAGGAAACCCCAACTACTACTTGTACAAAGGCATGGCCTAGCATTTATAGCCTTACACCACAACAATATGCATAGGATTATTTCAAATTTAAAAATGGGAGGTTTAATGCTTCTCCCTTTCTCCATTACGCATTTGTGTGATGGCATGCTGGTGCATTTTCTAAGGTGGAGTGATGCTCCTGCATCATACTCCCATGCTAAGAAAAACATGATGTCCTCTTCCCCAGTGTTGAAATCCTCTTGGATCCCAAATTCTCTTTTAGAGTTTTCGTCTTTCTCCCCTCCAGCTATGTTGTTTTTGTTGTTGTTGCTTATTCTTTTTATTTCCTACTACTATGGCAGGTCCTCTTCTGTTTATCTCCTCTTTCCTAACTGGTTCTGCTGACCTCAACATCATCCTCCTTATCTCCTCTATCACCCTGTCTAGATTCTCCAGTGGTTGGCTCTTCTTATGCAGTCTTCTCTACTGCACTTCCTTATCAATGGGTAGATCAACCTGATCCACCATGTTGTCTTCATATCCTTTTGTGGTGCTAAGTTTCCACTCTACTGTGGACTCTAGTTCCGTAGTCTCTTCTTGATTGATCTGTTGCTCATTCACCTCCTCTGACAGATTAGATTCTTCCATTTCTCCTTGTGTTGGTTCAACTCCAGCTTCCTCCAGCTATTCCTTTGGATGGTATGCTCCTCCATCTATGTCCAACTTGACATGTTGGATGTGCAAGCTTTGCACCATGGCCCTTCTCTCTAAATCTTCTAGTTCCTCATATAGATTAGAAAAGTCCATGTTGTCTTCTTCCTCTTCTGCTAAAATCTCCAATGCTATAGTCATCACTATTTCATCTTCCTGGTTGAAAATATCAAGTTGTTCTTTCGAATGCTCATATTCTTATGCTGGGGTAGACATGAGTGTCTGCTCCATTTCTTCCTCTTCTCCTTGGACAACTTTTGATATCTGCTCCTTCATCATGATAGTCACCATTGGATGTCCTTCTTCTGTTGTTCCATATGCAGCACATGTTCTGGCCTCAATTGGGCTATCTGGTAGGAATATTCAAATTCCCCCAATGATCAGAATGCTCTTCTGATCATCCTCCTTTGTGATGGAAGTATTCAACTTCTCATCATCTTCATTCACATGGTATGAAAACCCACATGAATCTTCATCTATCAAAAATCCTTGCTGAATTGAACTCACTTCTGAGATCCTGATACTTTATGATAGTCTCATTTATTTCTCCCTTCCCACCTAGCAATTTGGGAATTATTTTTTGCCCACCTGGAAATTTGGGAATTTTTTGCTGCCCACCTAGCAGTCTATGAGATCAATCGATCCCATCTCATTTCCCACTTGGAAATCTAAACTTTCGAAACTAGTCTTATGGAAGTACTTGAGACCTCCACTGGTCTCTTTCCATTTCCCATGTGGTAACTTGAAAGTCCATTTCCGCCCACTTTGCAGTTTACAAGATCTTCATTTGACCTCTTCTCCTCCTCATCACTTAGATTTCTCCTAGTCTCTGGTTCACAGGTGTGAATCAGTTCATCCTCTGTGTCACTGAGGTTTTCAGCATGCTTCAGCCACACCCTCATCATCCTTCATTGTCCTTTGGACATCAATCTCTTAATTGGCCACTTCACCTTCTTCTTCATGGGCCATTCATACACCTAATGCACCTTAGCATCCTGGTTCATTTTAAATGCAAGCTACTCCATTCTTGCTCTTATCTCATTAAGATCCAGATCCATCTCTGGATTGCATTTCTTCTTGTGGTCTTCTCTTCGACCACATCCATGGACTTTAGTAGCCATTTAATCCTTCTACCTTCCCTCCTAGAAAGTCTATGGATTACTCTACATCTGCGAGCATCTCCATCTTCTCTCACAGCTCGCCTAGATGTTTAAATTTATGTTTTTGTTATGTGTGCAACAACTTCTCACAGAGCATCAGTAATCTGTCTTCCTTCACCTGATGTCTATAGGCAAACTCATGTTTATGATACCACCTAATTTTATCAGTCCATCTCCTTCCACCGTCTCTCATGTTTGTTGTCTTCAAACAAAATTTGGCTTTCTCCCCTTTCTCTTTTGCCTGAAATCTATAGATGAATAATTTAGCTCTGATACCACCTGATGGTATCAGACTATCTCTTCTTTAATGTATTCTCTCCTCAGCCTACAGAAATCAATTCTGCAAAAGGGATCTTATACCACCTTATGCAACACCCCTCCCTTTCTGGGGTTCTATGACCTCCCAGTCAATGGATCGTTCCAATAGTTGATTCGTAATGACTTTTCAGGTTCCTGAATGAACCCCAAAAAATTATACACAGGCCCCTTTCCTTCATTTGGCGCAGGTCCTGTGACACCTGCACCCTCTATCTGTGTGTTCTAGCACTCTTCAGTTCACGGGTGCTAGCTCCTTTTCACTAGCCCCTTATTCATATGTCCCTGGGTTGTGTCCTTGTGATAATGTATGATTGCAGGTGCAAGAAAGAGTTGTTTCCAACCAACCCGCTTTTCTCCCCGCAATCCTTCTCATTCTGGCATGTACCCTGTCACTAAAACAATGGTTGAAATTGTGACCCACTCAAGGAATATTATCGTCTAAGCATGTCCTGTCCCCACAATCCTTTCTGTCTATCGATATCTACTCCTTTGGAATTTCCTACGATCAACGACTACTATCAATATTTGTTCCTCCCTTATTTCCTCCTTCCAATCATCTCCCCAGACCTCCACGATATGTCAACACGTAGTCTGCTCGAATCAACAGCTGCTGTTGACTCCACCTTTCTAGCCTTTGGGAGTTTCAACTCTCAACTCTACTCTCCTCTATATGGAAATCTTCAAGAGTGGAAGATCTGTTGGCCCCTTTCCCCTTGAATATATGGACATGATCTCCTTCGTGAGTCCGGCCTTCGGGAATCTCGATTCTCAACTTTCACAATCTCCCTTTGCTAAGCTCCCTCTTCTCATGTGACTTTGGAAAACATCCTCTCATGACCACGTGACTACCTACTAAATCTCACGCACCTCCAATCTCTAAAATACTGTGGTACCTTCGATCTCTCGATCTTGACGGTATCCTAGATTGACGGTTCAGATATTCCCTCCCCAAATCTACAGACTAGATCTACTTCCTCTCGATCACGATTGAGATCTCTTCACGATTCTAGACTTCTATATTTTGAAGTCTCAAACCTTTGCTACCTCCATGTGGAAATATTACAGAATGAAAGATCTTATGACACCTGTCCCTTTAAATGTGTGGCTAGGATCTCCTCCGCTAATCCAGCCTTTAGGACTTTCAAGTCTCAAATCTTGGCATCTGTTGACTGGGTATCTTCCAAAGTGGAATATCTACTAACATGTACCCTCCCCAATCAATGGTTGTGGTCCCTCTTCGGAAATTCATCCTCCTTACCTATATCAATGGTCCTCAGACCCCCTTCTTTATCAACAATCAAGATCTTCTTCAGTTCTTCGTACTTTCCCTCTTCCATTTTCTTGTGAATCTCTAGATCAGGCACCGCGTGTCCTCCTTCACATTGATGACTCTCATCTCTTCATATTTTCACACTTCGGAAATCTCAAATGTAAAACTCATGCCTCCTTGTTTATTTTATCCAAAGTTGATAGTCCTCTGTCGCATGTCTCCTCCTCGAATCAACGACTGAATTTTACTTTGGGTCTTTACCTGGAGTGCATGGACCTATGCCATGTCTCCCCTTGATTTGATGGCTATAGATCACTTAGGGACTTTACCCAGAGTGATCATATCCTCGCCACGTCTCATCTCCTATTCCTATGACTCAGATTCACTTCGGGTGATCTGACGGCTTAGAGCTACTTCGACTCTCCGGACTTCGGATATTTCAGTTCTCAGACTAAAACTACAATGTAACTTTCCCTGAATCTCACGATATGATGAAAAGTACCCCATGTCTATGCTTCCTTTTTTTTTTTGGATGTAGATCTAACAATCCATCTTCTTCTCCATGACCGATCCAACGGTTGTTGTTGCTCCTCCTCCTGAACTTTAGACTTTCTTTGATTTAGAATATTTTGTCAATGTTCGAAAGGTCTTGGGATTTGAACTTCCTTTCACGAACCCAACTCCTTTGGGTCTCTCTTATGCTTCTGAAAGCATTATCTCTTATGAGCTTATGGACTTATAATAAGTCTATATCATACGCGCTTCTTGCATTACTCCTCCTGAGATTGATCTCTTCGAATATTTCAATCTCCCACACACACCTTATGTCCTCAAGATTTATTCAAACTCGAAATCCGAAGGATTTCTTGAACAAAAAATACTTCTTGCACTCCTAGAATTCTTCTAGTCGATGCACTTCTTGTAGAGATTATCTTCATAGAGTATTCAAGAACCTTGTTTCTCCTGAAATCAACACAGAGTTCTTCTATGTACACTTGCACTGGCTCAATTCCCACCCAACAGGACTCTACAAAGTTCTCAGTAACTCTAGTTCTCTATGAACTTGATAAATATTTCTTCCCATGCACTCCTTGCACTTGCTCAATGCTCGCCTGGACGAGCTCTACAGAACCTTCAATAGTTCAATCTCTATGTGCCATATTTTCACAGTCTTACCTCCAAGGTTTTCAATAACCTTGAGGGTCCTCTTTTAATTTGTGATCACTATGATGCACCCTCCTGACATGTTCTTCCCTGACTCTGCAAAGTTCAGATGCACACTCCTTGTGATAGTTGTAGAACTTCCAATGTTCTGTTGTGCACTCCTTGCATGGCCTAAAGAAACCAGAATGATACAACAAACTTAAACAAATATAGAGAAATCTATCTTCCTACTGTAAATGAAATTGATCATACATCTATAGTATTGATTCATGAAATACATAAACACATGAACAACAATATGCAGGAAAAACTTCTTTTCTATTATCTCTGTGTGTCTATAAAGATGTTTACATAAACTGGACTGTAACAAAGTCCCAGTTCTCTCAAACTATCTCTCAAAAATTCTAGTACCTCCTAATTCTTCTCTCATAACTTCTCCCTATTCCTCTTTTTTACAAAGCGAGGGCTCTATGAGCTTATCCTTACCATCGCATCAGTGCTATCGCTATCTCAGTTACAACACCAACTCCTACGACTACATTTGTTAGGACCACATATTGTACCCTTTTTGCCCACACTTTTTGCCATTGTTATACCCTTCATCACCTGTATTTAGACTTATACTATCATTCCACTTGATCATTCCAAGGTACACAACGTTCTTTCTCATCACTACACGTTTAATTTGTTTTGCATGATATTTTACATCACTCTCATACTTAACCATTGATTAGAAGTACATAAGTGTCTATATTTGCAGAATAGT
>CBVK0100281917.1:0-12389 GCA_900067695.1 Picea abies | reverse complement strand
ACACCCGAAGAAAATAGTGTGTCAGAAAGGATGAACATGACAATCATGGGGTGTGCAAGGAGTATGAGATTGCATGCAAGGTTTCCCTTACAATTTTGGGCAGATGTTCTAGATATTTTTGTTTACTTAATAAATAGAGGAACTTCAAGTTCTTTAGATGGCGGCATTCCAGAGGAGGCATGGACAGGTAAAAAGGTAAACTATCTGTTTATGAATACTTTAGGGTTTGAAGAATTTGTCCATATTGATAAAGAAAATAGAACAAAGCTTGAAGAAAAATCCAAGAAGTGTACCTTTATTGGATATGGTATTAATGATTTTGTTTATCGCTTGTGGGATTATGAAAATAACAAAATCATTTGGAGTATAGATGTCATATTCAATGAGAAGGTCATGTACAAATATCATTTGCAGGGAAAGAAATAGGAAAAAGGAAAACCAAAATACACAGTGCTTGATGAGATCATTGAAAAAGAAACTCCAAAGGTACCAGAAATTCAAAATGTACAAAAACAGGAGCAACAAGTACCTCAAACTCCTAAAAATGTTTTTAGAATATCTACGAGGTTAAGTAGAACCCCAGAATGATACTCTCCTTCATTATATTATTTATTGTTGACTAACTCAGGTGAACCAGAAAGTTATGAAGAGGCAATGCAGTTAGACACTAAAACGAAGTGGGAGCAAGGCATGAAAGAGGAAATGCACTCCTTGGTAAATAACCAGACTTGGGACTTGGTTCAGTTGCCTACAGGAAAAATATTATTGCGGAATAAATGGGTTTACAAGTTGAAGAAAGAACATGGAGGAAAAAAGTGATACAAGGCTAGACTTGTTGTAAACGGGTTTGCACAAAAAAAAGGTATAGATTTTGATGAAACATTTTCTCTTGTTGTTAAAATTACTTCACTTAGGACTATTTTAAGTCTTGTGGTAGTAGAAGATTTGCATCTTGAACAATTAGGTGTAAAAATAACTTTTCTCTATGGGGATTTGAAGATATTTATATGTAGAAACCACAGGGGTATGAAGTCAAAGGAAAGGAGAATTTGGTATGCAGATTGAAGAAGAGCTTGTATGGCCTAAAGAAAGATCCAATGCAATAGTATTTGATGTTTGATATATTTATGATAGAACAAGGTTATAGTAGATGTCATTTTGATCACTGTGTTTATTTTAAAAGGATGGAAAATGGAAGCTATATTATCTTTATATTGTATGTAGATGACATCCTTGTTGGAGGTCTAACATGCAAGATATAAATGTGCCCAAAACGAAATTAGCTAATTCATCTGCGATGAAGGATTTGGGTGCTTCGAAGAAAATCCTTGGTATGAGAATAACAAGAGACAAGAAAAATTGCAAATTGACACTGTCTCAGGGTGAGTACATAGAGAAGGTGTTGGAGAGGTTTAGAATGCAGAATGTAAAACCAGTTAGAACACCTTTAGCTAGTCATTTCAAATTAACCAAGGAAATGTGTCCCAGAACACATGAGCAAATAAAATACATGTCCAGGGTCCCTTATTCACCAACAATTGGTAGCTTGATGTATGCTATGGTGTGCACAAGACCAGATATTGCACATGTAGTGGGAGTTGTGAGAAGGTATATGAACAATCTAGGTAAGGAACAATGGGAGGAAGTAAAGTGGATTCTCAAGTATTTGAGAGGTACTAGTACTCATGCTTTATGTTTTGGAGGTTCAGACATTGTTCTAGAGGGATATGTTGATTAATATATGACAGGTGATAAAGATAGCAGGAGGAACACCAAAGGGTATGTTTTTATTGTAGGTGGAACAATAGTAAGTTGGATTTTGAAACTAAAAAAGTTTGTTGCACTTTCAACAATTGAAGCAAAGTATGTTGTTGCTATAGAGGCTAGTAAAGAGATGATTTGGTTACAAAAGTTTATGGAGGAATTGGGAAAGATGCAGGAGAATAGCAGGTTGTATATGTAAGTTTTAAAACCTGTGAATTAAAGCAATGCATATAGATTCTTAAGAAAAACATAAATTAATCAATGGCTCATACACATAGTACAAAGAGATTTATACCGGAAACCCTTAACCAGGAGAAAACATTTCAACTCTTCATTGTATTAATTTTACCATTCACCATACAATATATATACAATGTTTTTAGGCTTCAAAATATTGGAGGTATCAGAAGAAGTTATAAGGTCCATCATGGGATATATACAATGTTTTTAGATATTTTGTAGATACCAAAACCCTAATCCATTAATCCAGGATTAATTTATAAAACTGCTTAAAATAGCAAAATCTGCTAAAAATAGTAAATACCGCCCAAAAAACAATTTCAGGGCACTGCCCCGAATGCTGCGCATAACCGGGGGGGGGGCATACCTAGCCCCCCTGGGACCCCCCTAGGAAGCGCCCGGCACACATGACACAAAGAGAACTACTAGAGGGATCGTCAGACGTAGTTGTTGAATATGACGCGCCCACACACACACATGCAAAGAATATAACACATACCCAACAATATCGTGACAATGAGAGGGTCATTCATCTTGCAAAGAACTCAGCCTTCCATTCTAATACTAAGAATATACATATCAAGTACCATTTCATATGATCCGTCTTGGAATATGGACATTTGAATTTGGAAAAGATACATACTAGCCAGAATCCTGCATACATGTTAACAAAGGTGGTAACCAGGGAGAAACTGAGTTTCTTCTTAGTATCAGTTGGCCTTCAAGCATGAAGGGGAAGATGAGAAATTTTCGAGGTCCTAGGTGGATCACATTCCAATAGGTACAACAATAGTGGAGTTGTTGGGATCAGTCTCCAAGTGGGAGATTGTTCGTTGTGGAGCCTAATTATCTTTATGATTCAAAGGTTTTTTTCAGTCATGCTTGGATCCTATTTTCTGACAGGGGGGTTTGGGGGGGATTTCCCCCCCACTATTTTTTTCAAGGGGTTTCAAGGGGGGTGACGAAAATTAATGGATCCCCCCTTGGTGGGGGATTGGGGGGCAATGCCCCCGAAGTGAAATTTTGGGAAAAATTGCCTTGTAAAATATTGCAATTTCCTAGTCAATCTGGATCGTTCATTATAAGGTCACAGATATTACGGTAGAAGTTGTCTTAGGTTTTTTTCCCCTAGAAGGAACCATCTCTTTATGAGGGAATTGTATTGTGGTTGTGTATGTGAGTGAATATTGTTTTATGAGAGAGGAGATTGTGAGAGAAAGAAGAGGAAGTTACAGCGGTTGTTTTGTAAGTTGTATCCCTTCATTTTGCTAGATAATAAAAAGGAAGGACTTGGAAATTTATGTGGTGGACATAGCCCACACTGGGTGAATCACATATATCTGTGTCTCTATTATATTGTGTATCTTATGTGTTTTATTTCCACATTTGTCTTTATTTATTGCTTCGCGATCCTTATTTTCTAACATATGGGCACCGTGATTAAACCACAACACATGCCCTAAACAAGAATGTGTTTCAATCCCACACCATGAATCATTCTCAAGGCCATTGTTGGGTTTCTTTAGCATCTGAGTGAGATATAGGTGCCATGAGTAGTTTTTGTGCATTGAAAATGGGCTTTGAGATCTAAAGATGGTCAAGGGTGGAAATAAGAGGATTAAACCCTAAACAAACCTTCTAAATCTCAATGATTATGGTTAGGGGAGGAATAAACTTAAGCCTTAGGCCCTAAATGCCATTTCTTGTGCTTAGTCACCATGAACAACACTTTCAAACCATAATGAAAACCCTCTCTAGGGGGTCTTTGGCATGAAAGTTGGATATGGATGCTATTATGAGATTTTGCACATTAGGGCTTTTAACATGGTTAAGGAAGGAAAACAAGTTCCTTGGGATATTATCGATTCTTCTCGATCTGAAGAGATTTGAATGAGTACTTGAACAAACATGTGAGTCCTTTGTAGGTGTTCTTTCTAGGCCTTTGAGTGGGATATAGGTGCCATGAGTAGGTTTTGTGCACTAGAGATGAGTATGGATGCCTAAACATGGTCAAGGAGTTAAACAAGCGTATTAATACCTAATTTATCATTCTTGAGAAAAAGTTCCATGAACAAAACCTAAACATAGCATCATGAGCCCTCACTAAAGGGTATTTTCACTAGGACTTGGATATGGGTACCATTAAGATGTTTCATGCATCACGGTTGGATATCAAGACCTTGACCATAGTCATGGTGGTCAAACAATGTCCTCGAGCCCTTAACATTGGTTAAGGGTGGGAAACAACAAACCCAAGCCCTAAACATATCTTCTTAGGCTCAAGTTCCATGAACACGTCCTTAGACCACCACATAAGAGAATGGATGCTTTGCAGGGCCTTCCCCAACATCAAATACTAAAAACAAGTTTCTTAGGATCTTATTTAATTTTTTTGAGATCAAGATCCTTGATCAAATACTTGAACCAACACATGGGAACTTTGTAGGGGGTATTTGGCCTCTAAGAGGGATATAGGCACCATGAGTAGGTTAAGTGCATTAGAAATGTATGTTGAGGCATAAATATAGTTAAGAGGGGAAACGATGGCCTTAATCCCTATTGAACCTTCTCAAACTCAAGCACCATGAACAACACCTAGAAACCATGACACAAGGTCTCTCTAGGGATTCCTTGACATCTAAGTTGAATATGGGCACCATTATGAGGTATTGGGCATCATGGATGGATCTCGGGTCCATGACCATAGATAGGGGAGGGAAAAAATATTAGTTTTCCTTAAACCTTGCTTCTTAGGCTCAAGTGCCATGGACAAGTTCTCAAACCTCCACATCTTACCTCTATTTGTTATCAATTACCTCCAAGGGTGTTATGGGCACAATCACTATGTTAGTTTTTCACCAAGAATGTGTCTAGAGGTCTAACCAAGGTCATGAGAGGAGAATAAAGGGCCTTGTTCCCTCAATTATTCGTTTTGAGCTCAATCTCCATGAATAACACCTAAAATCCACAAAACATTGCATCTTGTGTGCATCTTTTGACTATGAGTGGTTTACTAGGGGAAATTATGACGGTTTTAGTGACATTGATGGTTTTTTCATCTTGACAATGGTTAGGGAAGTATAAGAAAATCTCTGTGCATTTATCAAAGCTTCTTAGGCTCAATCATGGTGAAATATGCATTGAAACACCACATACGACCTTTCTATGGGATTCTTCGCCTCTAAGTGGGACATAGCTACCATTAATTGGTTTTGAGCATTAGTGAGGGTCTAGGGGACTAGATCATGTTTGAAAAGTAAAACAAGGGCCTTACATATGAAAATTAACCTTTTAGGTCTTAGCACTATGAACAAGGCCTCCGACTAGAACACACGCTATGATCTCTATGGGGTCTTTGAAACCCAAGTGGTATTCTAGTCACCAATAGGTAGTTTTCCAAAAAAGTGATGGGCCTTGAGCCCTTGACTATGCCTGGGAGAGTAAAATAGGTCATAATGCTAAAGTTTTTGTTTTGAAACATATGTAATAAAATAAGTCCTAATGCTAAAGGCGAGGGAAGTTTTACATAGTTATGAATTTTATGTAATAAAAACACATGTATGTTATTAACACATGTGCATTCTTGTAAATTCAAAAAACATTGGCGGGCTACCTTTTTCCCACTATGTGTTGGATGCTTTGGTTTTAGCTTCATATTGACAAATNNTCCGATCTAGGACGCATAAACAAAAACACATCCAATTTTCCAACTTCCTATTCTTATCTCCATTTTCAACTACATTTTAAAATATGATCAACATATTCATTGTTAATGAAACTACGCACACTTATATATATATATATATATATATATATATATATATATATATAATGTAAAAAAAATATTGTTTTCTATTTTTTATTGATTTTTATTTGTACTTATATTACAATTCTAAAATACATAGGTATTTTATTTCTTGCACAACTTTTTATTGCATCTACCACTTGGAATACAAATTACATGGTGCACAAGTATAAATAGAGAACTAAAAAACAAAAAATTGGTTGATTATGTTAAGACCCTCAAATATGGTCTTAAAACTTGGCTCTGTAATTTGAAGGTTTGAGTAACTTTATTATTTTTTTTAAAAATACAAAATTAATATTAAAAAATATGGAAAAATAGTGATGTGCAAGAAATGAATTTTTCTAAGTTATACCAATTTTTCATAAATAAAAATGGTATATTCCATAAACTGATTCAATTTCTAAGGTTTTATTTTTTTACACCATATTCTATTAAGTTATGCATGTACTTATAATAATTCAATTTATTCAAAAGATTGATGTTTTTCTATTGCAAATAAAGTGGATTTCTTTAGATTCCTCTTCTTCTAAGAGTTGTTTTGATTTGATTACTAATGTTCTTTTATATAAATATTTGTGAATAATTATTATTTACTTGACATAAAATTTATTATTACTTTATTTTTAATTTTGTATAAAATATTATACTGATTTCAATGTTATTGTTGAAGAATAAGACAAATGGGATAGATGTTACATGGAATAGACATTGCAATCTATTCAACCCTCTATGCAAAATGCACCTTGTTTCTCTAGGTGCAATGACATTTAACATAAACCATTAAAACGTGTAATTTTCTAAACTTTCTTTTTCAATATATCATATTGATTTGGTTTAATATGTTCAACTTCCATAAAAATAATGATAACAAATAGTCTAGCATGCACACACACATACATATTCACTAAGTAGGAAAATCATCCTACCTCATTAGTGACCATAGTGTTTAAAGCAATGGCTCAGAAGTAATTGAAATTTCTTTCTAGAAAACCTAGTCAATATAGATTCCACTGTTGTTGACATTGTTGGGTAGGCTACCACTCCTACCATGAGATTTTTAGGACCCTAGCAAACTCAATTGAATGAGCTAAAAACAATTTCTAAACTTACTCTAGGTGCAAGAGCGGTTTCACCCCAAACTCCCTCTTGGTACCTCCTAATCTCCCTCTTGGAACCTCCTGGTTCCTCCCTAACTAAGTCATGAATAAGGCTACCTAGAGTTGGATTACTTGGAAATTCCAATTCCATAAAACTAATCCAACTTGGAAATTCCAATTCCATAGAACTAACTCTAAAACTAATCCAATTTGAAAATTCCAATTCCATAGAACTAATCCAACTTGGAAATTCCAATTCCAAAGAGCTAACTCTAAAACTAATCCAATTTGGAAATTCTAATTCCATAAAACTAATCCAACTTGGAAATTCCAATTCCATAGAACTAACTCTAAAACTAATCCAACTTGGAAATTCCAATTCCATAGAACCAACTCTAAAGAATGTCAAAAAGTCACAAGCATAACCCCTATTATATTTTAAAGACATACCAAGATTCAATTTTCAAAATATACTTATCACAATTTTTATAATTAAATAATTAAATATTTGAAATTATATTTTATTTTAAAGCAATCAAAATAATAAAGAATAAAGAATTATTTTATAAATTATAAAGAATTGTTTCATCAATTTTTATTTAAAATAATTAACAAATAGTTATTTTTTTAATTAAATAATTGCTTTTACTATCCTTGAGTTCCACTAGAGAGGTATCTGCTTTTCCATGTTTTGTAAAGAAGTTTCTGTTTGCATTTTGAACTCTTTATATAATAGCAAAGCAATAAATGTAAACATAATTGCAAGTAAACAAGACACTCTCCGAAACAAGTTTTAAAACAAAGGGACATGGGCTAAACTACAAATAAACGTTTTTATAATTATAACATTGGGAGGCTCCGTATTTCTTTCATGCAAAAGAAGTTTTTGTTTAATATTGAGATTTCCTCATCTCATATATCTCATGTGTAATGGGAACAAAGTTTTGGTTCAGTTTCAAATTTACCCCATAGTTCCAGTCTCACTATTCTCTGCCCTAGCTTAATAGCAGGTAGTTACGCCCACCGGGCCCTTGTAGAGTCCGGCTGGGCGGGAATGTTAATTAGCTGTGGCCTTTTTAAATCCAGGGTTTAACGTCATAAAGCGAGATTCTTGAGCAAATCCGAAAGCTGCAAATTAAACTATATATGTACATAGCGGAGAATTTATGCACTGGTGTTGGGAGTGGACTCAGTGGAGCTTCTGCTGCGCCGCTTGCCTTCCACATAGGTGGGAGATAATGGCGCTGTTGTCAGCTGTTTGATGTTGGAAAGAGATCCCACTGTTGTTCACCTGGACCAGTTGAGGTACCACACGAATGTCTGATTTTCTCAAGCTCAGCAACAACTTCCTCCATGTGTGGTCTGTCATCTCTATCTGATGCCAGACATCTGACGGCTAATTCGGCAGTTGCACATACCATGACCTTCATCTCATGATTCTTTTCGATATCCATCTGCGGATCCACTAGCTCATGCAAAGCCCCTTGTTGACTCTTAGCTATGGCCATGCTAGCAAGGCTGATTTCCCGGGTCTTCCGATGTAGATCCACCGCTAATTTGGCAGAGATGATCTCCACCAAAACGACTCCGAAGCTGTAGACATCGGATTTCTCCGTCAGTTGATAGCACTGATAGTACACTGGGTCAGCATAGCCCGGTGTGCCCTGTGGAGCAGTCGTCACATGTGAGGCATCTACAGGCACGAGTCTGCAAAGCCCAAAATCCGCCACTTTGACATTGAAATTTTCTCCCAAGAGAATGTTAGAGGATTTCACATCTCTGTGCAATATAGGCGGATGAACGCTGTGAAGGAAAGCCAAGGCCTGGGCAGTTTGAATAGCAATGTTAAAGCGAGTATTCCATGGTAATCCCTCTGGGCCTTTGCGATCGCCATGAAGATGATCGGCTAGGGTCCCATTTGGGACAAATTCGTATACGAGGAGCAGCTCTGGACTGTCTGCAGGGGTGCAGCCATAAAGACGAACAATGTGTGGATGATTCAGAGTCGAAAAAATCTTCACCTCATTGATGAACTGATCGAGTCTCCTAGAGTTATCCTGAGAAAGTCTCTTTACGGCCACAGTTCTTCCGTCCCAAAGCTTACCCATATAGACCGACCCAAACCCTCCAACCCCAAGTTTGTTCTCCTCATGGAAGCAATTTGTAGACTGACGAAGTGCTTCGTAAGAGAATATTGGTAAATCGCCCATCTCGCGCCCTGGCACACGTGCTTCCATGTCCTTTCTCTTATATTTGCCAAAATTACTAGTAGGTTTTCTGTTCTTCACATAATACGCTAAGAACAGTCCGGATATTGCTATCAAAACAACCCCTCCAAAGCAGCTACCTGCGGTGGGATGAGCAGAAAGATACGAATGTGACCTTTGTCCAACCCCGAAGAGAATAATGAAAAGAAAGATACATATTCAACTCTAATTCACCGTGTAGAGATACTAATACTAGTAAGAATTATATTTACCCATAAGAATGGCGGACTTGATCTTATGACCTGCAACGCGGCCATAACTTATTAGTAAAAGCAATGATCCATAGTTTTTGTCAAGAGAATGAATACTTGACAATATCGGGAAACACATCTACATATATCCCTGGGTTCAAGAGTGCAAACTGGAGGGAGCATTTAATACATTTTTATAGATTGTGATAATTTAAGCATTGGGGTTTGTAATCGAATTCGTAGAAGGCGATCAGGAAAAGTACCAATACGATTGGCGGGGCATATCTCTGGTTGCGAGGTGCCATCGGGACAATGGCAAAGAAATGTTGAACTTGGCTCCGATATATTATAACCACAAGTCCCCATACTGTCCAAACAAGAGCCACAGCTTCGATCTCTCTTCGTGTCGCCATACCATGCTATTTCAAAACCTGGTAATAGGCGTGTACTCAGTTCCTCATTCTTTTTTATTGTGAAGTTGTTCTTAACTGGCAGTCGAAGATTGCTTTGGCAGAAGCGTCTCCCAGATTCTGGATTGGAAATGACGTACCAATCATCGCCACATAAACGGCGCTTATGAGAACTCTTCCGTTTAATACTTTCATTGCAGTGCCCCCAAAGCGTGAAATTGGTGTATCCATGGGCTATACGAAAATGAGAGGCGGGCCACCAAAATTGAGAGTAGTTACCTGAAGGATTGCACTTACCCCCCGGCATAGTCTTCCATAGATTGTAGTTAACAATTGTCATGTTATGATAATTAAGGGTATTATTGGCCAAGTATGAGGGCTGCAAGATGAGATACTCATCTCCACTGATATTAAGCAGAGGATAGCTTTCCGAACCACAGTGTAGCTGAAAGTGAGGATCACCACAGCCGCTGTTAATTTTCCCAAAAGGATAGCTGAATTCAAAGTTCCCACATGTATCCCAATAACATTCTTGGTAGTGATCGCCGGTACATGATGTTGCAAAGCAGAGGAGGAGGAGAAGGGCAGATGCAACAAGAGAGCAAAGTTGATAAGCAGCGAGAGGCATCGAATTGGTAAGAAGACAACAATGTACTGTCATACTCTGCTCTGCTCTGGACAAGAGAAACTTAGTAAGCAGGGATTCCGCAAAGAAGACGAAGGAGATGGCATTGGAGTCAGTGGGCGTGAAGTGAACGGCCAGAAATCTCAGTCAGTAGACAGCAAAGTCAATACGCCAATTAGATTTTGACTACAAAGTCAACAAGCCAATTAGATTTTGACAGTTGGACGGACTATAATGCTGTGGATTCTCCTGTTCATCGCCATTTGATATACAAACACAAATATATTCAACACGCTGTGTCGCATCCGTCCATTGATAATTGTGCCGAAGTGATTATTTATTCAAGTCTAGTCAACAAAGCAACCCTTTATACTAATTATTCGTAATACAATATTAGGACCAATTTTCCACATGCAGGTGGACAAGTTCCCTAATAAACATTTTTTAATTATATTTAAGTAACTATAAAATATTATTTAAATATTTTGGTATTTTTTTATTTTGATGATAAAATTTAGGTGATTTAACATCACAGAGTATATTAAAAACACACTTTGTTACCGAAGACTTTATATTACATTTTTAAATGCTTAAAAAAATCATTGATTTAAATTCTACTCCAAATAATATTTTTATTTTTATTTTGTGTTATGAATAATTATGATGATTGTTTGGCATTATACCATGATATTCTCTTAAATGTGAGTAGAGCTAATAGCTTTTTTTTTAATAAATTTAGCAAGGGTTTGAGAGGTTGGAAGACATACTTGCAAGCGATCCTATTCATAAAGGCCAGGGTATCCTATTCATAAGGGCGTCTACTTTTATCACAATGAGCCAAAATTTTATTGGAAATTTGAATTAATACCTACTTCCCAATTATTTAAACAAACCACCTCAATTATATTAAATTTAATAAAATATTAAAAAGAGTAATTAAACAAATAATTTTAATTACATTAAATTTAATAAAATATTAAAAAATAATCTAAATGATAATTATGTCACATATTAGCCAACTTCTATAGTATCATGCCTTAACTTCTATAGGTTCAATTATGTTTGATAATTTATATATTTTACCATATATACTTTTATGACGACATGGCCATTAGTGATTAGTGAAATTAATTGCTGAGTAGTTAGTTACTTTCACATTCGAGAGGTTGGTCTTTTGAACGTCACAAGTTGGTCGCCGTCTCTTTTATCTCGCCCTTGACTAGAGAGACGTGTATCCCCATTTATGTTTTGGGGTAAATAGGGTATCTATGTAGTTAAAATAATTCAAGTTTTGTCTTTGGTATTGTTTGTTTCCACTTAGGAGGTTTTAAATCGGGTTTGATCACTTTGTTTTGATTCACTAATCACGCTTCCTCAATTTTTTTTTCACAAAAAAATTTCACTTTATATTAATAAGATAATATAAATTGGTCTTTACAATGAGTTTTTAAAACAAAAATTCAGTTAAAGAGTATTCTTTTCAGGAAATTGTAGCTAGAAGAATCTAGAGTTCAAAAGCCAATACATACTTAACCAAAAAACCAATCTGCCAAGTGCCAAGAGGAAAAGAAAAACTAACAAGACAATGGAAATGAGAGTTCATAACAATAACAGCCTATTCCCAAAACAGAAATGGTGCAACTAGTCAAAGGAATCAAAAGTCACAAAATCTAATAAAGTTCTAGTGATAGAAGAGGGCCCTCATGTTCCTCGACGCATTGAAAATAATAGATTTTTCCAGGATCTTTGAGAAGTGCCTGCTTTGAGAGTTTATCAACCACTTCATTGTCTTCTCTATAGACATGAGTAAAAGAGATAGATTGGAAGTGGGCAATTAGTCTCCTTATTATGAGTTTCTAGCATTCTAATGTAACCACTTGGAGGCGTCCCTTCTCCTTTAACCAGTCAATGATGATCTTGGAGTCGCCCTGAACTTTGATAGATTAGATGGACAGTCAGGAAGCGAGTGTGAGAAGTGCCCAGGCTC
>CBVK0100281898.1:0-13025 GCA_900067695.1 Picea abies | reverse complement strand
AGGAGTTTCTTCTTATCCCAATTCCAAAGATCAACTGATTTACAATTGTTTTCAAGCCCATGAAAAACATAAAAACTAATATTAAAATAAAAAAACTAATAAAATAGTTGTGAAGGTGTAGATTGAAAATTAAATTAAATTAAATTTTAATATTTAAAAAATAATTAATATTGATAAAAAGACTTATATGAAAAAATATTAAAAAAAAAAAATGTCTAAAACAACAATTCTAGAAACAAATAAAAAAGTACATAAACACACACACAAAAAAAAAGTATATTAAAAATTAGTTTAAGAAAGAGGTAAAAAGAAGAGATAAAAAACACAACAATAAACTTAATAATAATTTTGAAAGGTAATAAGAAAATATTGAAAGAATGATCTCTCTTAACATTTAAGGTTGAGAAAAAATAAGTAATATATTACATTGAATCTATACTCTAATTATAAGGGGGTATTTCTTGATCTCAATGGACATCAAGAATTAATCTTTTCATGGGGGATTGGAGATGCCACCAACAATTAAGAAGAGATGTTGGCATTATATTAAGGATTAATAATCTAAGGAACAAAGGGATCAAGCATCTTATAGTGGTTGGAGGCACATCCACTTTTCCAGGCTTATACATAGGGTAGAAGTTATGGTGGAGAGTTTTGAATATATTGATTTTTGACAAGCCTTGAGAACCCATAACTCCTTAGTTGATACACAAGGAAATTAACCAATATCATTAGAAGTAGGGAATGCTAGAACAAATTGGGGTGAGGGGTTTAACAACGTCCCACCTCTCATGATTTTATTGTTTACACCCAAAGTTCAGTGCAATCCCAATGTCAAGACTAGTGACAAGCAAAGTTGATGGAGAAACAATGGAAATTTAATCCCTTGTAATGTAACATACCCAACCACCCTTATAACGCTATTGAGGTAGTGGGGTACACTGAATTCCTTCCCACTAAATTAAATTACATTCTCTGATACCAATTTTTAACATACCTAGTACCCTCCATCCACTATTGAGGTACTTCTTAAACCATCAATTTTCCTACATCAACTTATTTCTCTGAGCCTAATCGATCATGTAACCAACCATTTAATTAGTTTAAAATCAACATTCTATATCTCTAATACCAATTTCATCATTGGCCTACTATTTGTTAATTAAATCATCCAATGTGTAATGATACCGTAATTACAAATAGAAGCTTAAACATGTAAACATAATTGAACAAATCAAAAACCAATTCAGTTCATAACATAAACAACATTAAATCAACATAATCATGAATAAATCACAACACTTATCTTTCTAGGAATTTAATCACCAATTTATTTGTAGACAAAGGACGTTCTACACCAACCATAGGCTCTCCATTGCACTTAATATCTCTATGTTGAGGCCACCCTCAATCTAAGGCTATGAGTCCATAATGGAGAAATCACCTATGGCTACTTTATCTTTCTAGGAATTTAATCACCAATTTATTTGTAGACAAAGGACGTTCTACACCAACCATAGGCTCTCCATTGCACTTAATATCTCTATGTTGAGGCCACCCTCAATCTAAGGCTATGAGTCCATAATGGAGAAATCACCTATGGCTACTTCTAGCTCTCTTCACACAACCCAAATTCCCCAAACTCACAATTTGTAAACTCTCACAACTATCCTAATCCACCGACTCTCTTTCCCCATCATCCTGCACAACCTATGGAACAAGATCCCCTTCTCTTCCATGTAGTTCCTTGGGATATCCCACTTCCCTGTTGTGCTCTAGAACATATTGGTTAGAAAATCTCATTGTTGGGAACTCAAGGGATTCTCAACTATAATTAATTTTACTCAATGATTATAGTAATTCTCGTTGCACATAGGTATAACTTCCCCATAGTTTTCATGATAGTCATTTTCATAATTCTATTACAGTCATACTATGGTATTATGGGCTCAGAGACAATGATCCCTAAGAAGAATGAATGAAAATTCCCTTTGCATGCCCAAAATTGTAGAATATATTTACATGCCAATAATAAACCACATGTCTTCATGGGAAGTACATATTTCTCTCTCGTCCACTAATTCCAAGGTCAAAATACTTAGTAAAACATACAACAAAAGACATAATATTATGAATAAAATAATATTATCTTTATTTTTCCCCTTCAGGCCTCCTAAGCCTCGTTTATTTCCCCTCTTGTAAATTCATAGCCCCCCATTCTTTTTTCCTTCTCCTTCTGTAACCTATGATTTCTTTTTATTATTATTCAATGGACAATTTACATATTACATCATTCAAATTTTATCCATTCATCATGTACATATATACATTACTATTTAGGGGATTAAAACTAGAGATGTCACATCTAGACTATGGTATTCTATCATTCAATAATATATGTAGTGAATTATGATAACATTGTGGCAATGGGATGAATGTTCGAATGTCATATGAGTCTTTAGTATTTAGGATTTTTCTCTTTGTATGTGACTTGTAATTGGTTGTAGGCCTAGGGGTGGAAAACTCTGGAGGATTCTAACATACAAGTACTTGTGGGCTTATCAATTGGATTGAGTTTGGGAGCCAAATTCTTGTGGGGACATTGCTATGACGGCAATGAATTTTGGAGACAAATTTTTGGATTTTATTATTCTATAAGGACCAATTTCCAAAAGGTTTCACTATATAATTATGGATAGCGATTGTAATCACTCAAATTATTGTTCTTTATGTGAGAATGCATACCTATGCAAGGTAATGAGGTAGTGTGAGTTCCATGTGGGGGAGATTCAAGATGAATTTTCTCTTTCTATTCAAAATTGGGAAGGTTGGAAGGAAGATTCAAAGTACAAGGATACAATGGAGTCTCAAACTTAGAATAAACATGTAATCAATATCAGTCTGCAGTTGGAAGCACATGAGAATAAATAAAAAGGAGTTCACAATATTAGTGAAATATAGAATAAATAGAATGATGCATTGGAAGAAAAAGTTAGCATGTTTCATTATATGGTTTCAAAATGGAAAATGGATGGTGCCCTTCTAAAGAGACTTTATAGTCCTCAGTTCCTCCTCCTAGTTTATCTATTGTATCATTCATATATAAAACAATGAGGGTGAAAGAAGAAGAGACCATGAAACAAGGACATGGCCTACATGGTTTCATAGAGATGGGATCAACTACTCTGATAGCTTTTACCTATGTTGGTACCAAACAAGAATCTCTTAGTGAGCATGATTTTCTGTAAAACTAGGTCTATGTAATGTTTTGTAAAGTTTTTTCTTATTAAAACAATTTATTAGGCTCTATACTAGTTGAGAAGATAAATATAAGGTTAGGAGGATAGGGTTAACACAACTAGTAGGTAGCAATTTTGAATTTTTGGGAACTTATAAAGTATTAGTTATAAACAACTTCATTTTGACTTATTTAGTGTTCCTTAACCCTTATAATTGAAACACAACCAAGAATGCCAAAAATATAACTGCAATAACTAGATACAAGAGACAATAATATGAAATATGTAAGAGATACCTTTGTATTAAGTTAATCCAAAGGAGGAATCAATGTTCACTTGCCTCTTATGGTGGGGTGACCTTTCACTGAGAACAACTCCAAATACACAACACAACACAAACATTCCATAGTCTCTTATCTCTTTAAATATATTTTCAATAGAAAAACCATAATTATTTGTGGTCCCATCACTAATGGGTACCAACTACCTAATGGGTCTTATACAGTGGACCCTTTTACTGTTGAGCATATTTTATCATTGATCAATATGGTGCACAAACAAGATGGCACAAATTTAACACACATGCAAAGGAAGTGCGCGGTAGGATTCTTTGAGCATATGTTGCCATTGATGTCAACATGGCGCACAAACATGATGACACAAAGTTTGCGCACATGAAGAGGAAGTGCATGGTAGGATTCTTTCTACACAGAAATAGGAAGTGTGTGGTAGGATTCTTTATACATAGGAAGAGGAAGTGCATGAAAGGATTCTTTCTACTGTACTATCATAGATCCACATAAAACAAACTCCTAGAAGAAATCAAGAAAGGTTGAAAATAGAAGTGCACAGAAGGATTGAAGAATGAAGGGATCAATGATGTGAAAGAAATCACATAAGTGTTTGAGTCTACCAAGAGTACTCTTAGAATAAGAGGATGAGCTACGATGCATGTTGCAACAAATTCCCTTGTCAACAATTGCAGAGTGAATCAACAGATGTTTGTGCTACAGTGCAATGACATATGTGTAGGGATCGCAGGGTGCCTTGAGAAAAGCGATGAGTGACAGAGTGGACTGTGATGGGATGAGTTTATTCTATCCGCTTAGTAGATTCTTTGTAAACCAGAATGTGAATTACTACAATAGTGAATGATTTGGTAAAACAAGAAAGAGTTGATCTCTTTGAGTTAGTCAAAAATGTCCGAAACAAAAGTTTTTCCACATATAAATAACTAGACATTTATTTGGTCAAAATATGCCCACAATGTAAATATCATATGTCCAGATACTTTATTTAGACATGAGTGTAATTGAAATAAGTTTGATATGGTCAAAATTTGTCCAAAATGTAACTGTTATGTGTCCACATACAGGAAGGGGAACTTAGGAAAAAAACACTATAAATAAGGATGCACTTTGTTCTATTTTCACATAGATGAAAAGAGAAGAAAAAGGACTTGCAATTGTTCAATGAAAATATCAGATTAATGTAGAGAAAGGTCTAGTTCTATAAGAATTTTTTTTTAAATGAATTTAGGGTGGCAGGGTGGTGCTAGGGTGAGTTGAAGCTCATAGAGGATTGGTGTCCTCATTATTTGTGACAGGTTGATGGCTGAGAGGATTGGTGTCCTCATTTGCATCAGGTTGGTGCTTGAGAGGATTGGTGTCCGCATTTGTGTTAGATTGGTGCTTGAGAGGATTGGTGTCCTCATTATCTGCGACGGGTTGATGCCTAAGAGGATTGGTGTTTTCAATTGTGACAGGTGGATGCCTGTCAAGCTGAATAATTGTAAATTGTAAGTTGGTGCTTGTAGAAGAACATAGAGAGAGATGTTATGTGGTTCTCTTCCGCATTGGGCTTCCACATAAAAAAATGGTGTAATGTGTTTTCTATGTTGTGTTTTGTGTTCTACATATATTTATATTTAAGTAAGAACTTCTAAATAATATTAATTTGTTGAAAGGAAAGAAAAGTTGAAATCTGATATTGGGATTAGATCTAGGTTCCTTCAGTAACAACCTAACAATTGGAAGGAATATCACACAAAAATTATGTCAATTCAAGATTCGTTTTCTTCAACCCGACTTCCTCTGTTCAATGGAACAAATTTTGCATTTTGGAAAATCAGAATGACGACCTACTTGATGTCTCTTGGGATGGAAGTCTAGCAGATTGTGGTAGATGGTTATAAAATCCCAACTACTCTTCCAACTAAAATGAAGCTGGTAATAAAAATTACTACAGTAATTAAAGATTTATGAATGTCATCCAAGGAGGACTTGCAGAAACATAATTTGTCAAAGTAATGCAATTGGAATCCATAAAGGAAATATGGGACAAACTGGTAAACAATTATGAAGGAGACGAGAAAGTAAAGTTGGCCAAACTTCAAGCTTTCAGAATGCAATTTGAAAGCCCAAGAATGAGTGAAGATGAAAATTTCATAGGCGTATTTCTTAGAGTAGATGAGATTGTATACACTATGAAAGGGCTAGGTGAGAATATTGAAGAAGCTTTAGTAGTTCAGAATATTTTGAGATCTCTTCCCTCAAGACTTGATGCAAAGGTTTTTGGTATAGAAGAAATGCATGAATTAGATAAATTAACTATGGATAGGATCCATGGAATTCTAATTTCTTATGAGATGAGGATGAGGAAAGAACAATCAGATCTAAAGGACACAATATTTAAGGCATTAGTAAAAAAACCAACATCTCAAGATCATGATCCATCAGAACAATTCTCATAAGAAAAAGAAGCTAAATTTGTAAGGAAACTAAAGAGGGGATCTGGAAAATATAAAGGTATGTTACCATTCAAATGCTTTCATTGTGGTAAAGTTGGTCATTTTTCATCTAAATGTCCTTTCAAACAAAACAACACCAATGAAAGAAAAGGGAAGGATAAACCTAGGGAGAAAAAGTCTTATAAAAGGAACAATTTTTATTCAAAAGAATATAGCAACAACTCTTCAGACATTGAAGAAGAATAACATGATCCAAATACAACACTATATGAAAAAATTCTCATGGCTCTGGAACAACACAAATCTGATCAAGAAAAAAAAGACACAAAAGAGTGTGAAGCTATAGTAAACATGGAAGGAGAACTTATTAGTTCTCTGAAAGAAATATCTCGGCTCAAGAAAAAGAATAGACTAAGAAAATAATAGTTACAATTTTATGAATACAAAGACAAAGAGATCAACGAAGATATAGTCATCTTAAAAATCTATCTAGAAGAAGCCAAAAGAAGAGAAGAAATATTTATGAATCAGATAAAAGAAAATGAGAACATCTGTGACTAACTAGAAGAAAAAATAGTTGCCTTGAGAAAGGACCTAGAGAAATTCAAGACTCAAACAAAATTCATAAAAGGATTTGAAACTCTAGATAACATTCTCAGCAACCAGAGATCACCAGATGAAAATACATGGTTAGTTGTAATATACCAGATATAAAAAGTACGCAAAACATAAATAAAATGCTAGAAATGGAAGAATAACAACAATATAACCAGAACAATCACCACAATAACACAGAAATGATATAAGAATAACACAGAAATAACACTTTGATTCTAAGAGCAATGTTCACGGGCCTCTTCGAGGGGGAAACCTCCAGTCGAGAAGATCTCTATTACAATAATATCTAAGCTAGGGTTCTCATACCCTCGACTCCTATTTATACTAAATATGTCTATCAAAAGAAGCATCTAGAGGAAGATCCTTTTAGAAGCGAAAGCTTCTATTAGGTCTTCTTACATTCGACTTATTCTATTTTATTGCAAGGCCTTATTAATATTGACCTTTATTACATTCAAATATATTGTTCTACTTATGTGTGGGTTAGGACCCTAACATGTCCTCCCCCTTAAAAACAACCTTGTCCTCAAGGCTTGAGATGTGTAAATTGCTACAGAATGGTAAATGGTTCCCAAGTGGCATCTGTTGGAGTTGTATCTTTCCACTGGACTAACACTTCCTTGATGGTCCTCTGACGCAGGTGACACTCATGCTGGTCCAAAACTGCTTGTGGCTAGAGCCAAATGGATCCTTCTTCAGCTAACTCAGGAAGGTTGGTTTGAATTTGGCACTTAGTTCCAATCACCTTCTTTAAGCATGAAACATGAAAAACAAGATGTAGCTTCAAATGACTAGGAAAAGATAACTGATAGGCCACCTATCCCACATGCTTGAGAATGGTATAAGGACCATAAAATTTGGGCGCTAGCTTCTGACAATGCTCGGCCTTGAGGGAATTTTGATTGTAAGGTTGTAGTCGAAGAAACACTTGATCCCCTTCTACAAATTGACGTTCAGAGTGACCTTGATCTTCTTGTTGCTTCATGCGATTCTGTGCCATGACCAAATTATCTTTGAGGGTACGGAGAATAGCCTCTTGAACTGTAATCGTTTGGTCAACCACCTGGACCTTCGAGACACCAGGTAAGTATGAGAGAACTGAAGGTGCTTTTTGTCCATATACTTCTTCAAAATGAGTCATGCATGTAGCTGTATGGTATGAAGTGTTGTACCGCCATTCAGTTGTGGGTAACCATTAAGTCCACTGATTTTGCTTTTCCGAGGCAAAACACCTCAAATATGTTTCCAAACACTTGTTGACAACTTTCGTTTGACCATCAGTCTAGGGATGATAAGATGTGCTAAGATGCAATTGGGTGCCTTGTATCTTGAACAATTCTTGCCAAATATTGCTGGTGAAAGTTGGGTCGCGATCAGAAACAATAGAATGCGGCATGCCATGAAGCTTGAAGACCTGA
This sequence comes from Picea abies, assembly GCA_900067695.1. Classification (NCBI taxonomy): domain Eukaryota; kingdom Viridiplantae; phylum Streptophyta; class Pinopsida; order Pinales; family Pinaceae; genus Picea; species Picea abies. The sequence goes on along the minus strand of CBVK0100281898.1, from coordinate 5,001 downwards.
TCCATGAAAAATTGAGCAATAGTGGATGTTGTAATTGGGTGTTGAAGAGCACAAAAATGAGCTTACTTGGAAAAGTGATCAACAACCACCATGATGACTGATTTATTTCCCGATTTGGTAAGCCTGTAATAAAATCCATAGAGATATCCCTCCAAATAGCAGGTGGAATCGGAAGCGGTTGTAGTGTGCCTGGAGATTTGAATATTTCGCCCTTATTGTGTTGACACACATCACATTCAACAACAAAATTATGAATGTATTGTTTCATACCATCGCAGAAAAAAGAGCGTTTGACCCTATCATAGGTTTTGGTGAACCCGGAGTGCCCCGTTGTGGGTGTAACATGAAGCTCAGAAAGTACCGTGGATTTAAGTTTTGATTGTTTACTTAAATACAAACAGCCTTTGTATTGAAGCTCATCATGGAGCCAAGAGTACCCTGGGGAATATGGAGCATTGGACTGCAACTATTGGATCAGATGCAAACTGTTTGGATCTTGTAGCCATTCCTGGCGAACGACTTGGAGCCACTTTGGTACAATGAAGGAAAGAGAAAAAAGAGATCCTTCATTTACATATTTTCGGGAAAGTGCATCCACAACCACATTGTCTTTGCCTTTTTTGTAAATGATCTCATAATCATATCCAAAGAGCTTAGTCACCCATTTTTGTTGCTCCAGGGAGGAAATGCGTTGTTCAAGAAAATACTTGAGGCTTTGATGGTTTGTCTTAATTTGGAAGCGTTGCCCCAATAGATAAGGGCACCACAGATCAACAACATGCAGAATGGCCCAAATTTCCTTTTCATAGATTGATTTTTCCATATTTCTTTTAGATAATTACTTTCTTATAAAGGCCAAAGGCCGACCCTCTTGCATAAGGACAACACCAATTCCTTTCCCTGAGGCATCACATTCCAAGACAAAGGTCTTTGTGAAATCAGGAAGGGCCAGGACCAGAGTGGTGCACATGGCCATCTTCAAGGTTTGAAAATCTTGAGAAACTGTTGGAGTCCAAGTGAAAGAGTTCTTTTCTAGGAGTGCAGTGAGAGGTGCTACAATATTTCCATAATTCTTAACAAACTTGCGATAATAACCTGTTAAGCCCAAAAATCCATGCAATATTTTGAGAGTCTTTGGGTGAGGCCACTATTTCATAGCTTCAATCTTTTTAGGATCCACCCTAACACTGTCCTTGCCAACCAGATGACCCAAGCACTCGACTTCTGAGGCACCAAAAGCACATTTACATTGTTTCAGGAAAAGTTGGTGCTGAGAGAGTAGATGGAGAACTTGATCCACATGAGCAAGATGGTCTGTCCAGGTTTTTCTATAGATGAGGATATCATCAAAGGAAATTAAGACAAAATGATAGAGAAAAGGAAGGAAGACACGATTCATGAGTCTTTGGAAGGTGGAGAGGGAATTACACAAGCCAAAAGGCATGACCAAAAACTCATAGTGGCCCTCATGAGTTCTAAAGGCAGTCTTGGGAATGTCTGCCTCTTTCATACGTATTTGGTGGTAGCCAGAAAGAAGATCAAGTTTAGTAAATAACTGGGCACCACTCAATTCATCCAAGAGGTCATCAATGACAGGAATGAGAAATTTGTCTTTAATGGTAAGTTTGTTGAGGGAACATAAGTCAGGACACATTCGCCAATAACCTTCTTTCTTCAGGACCATGACCATAGGAGAAGAGTAGGGGATTGTACTAGGGTGGATAATGCCTGCATTAAGGAGTTCCTAGACCATTTTTTTAATTTCATTTTTTTGGGAAAAGGGGTGACAATACAGACAGATATAGGGACGAAGGCTTCCTGGTACAAGGGGAATGGAATGATTATGAACACCACGGGAAGGAGGGAGTCCCTGGGGAGTGGAAACAACCACTTTATGTTTAGAAAGGATGGATTGGAGGTCTTGTGGCATCGAGGGTGTCTCTGTTGCTTGTATGGCATGGAGTTGGGAAATAACACTAGAATGACCTTTTTTGAGCATCTTTTCCATGCAATGGGAACTAATGATCTCAGGTGAACCAACGATGATGCCTTGAAACTTATATTGGTGGCCCTCCTGATCGAATTGCATGGTTAATTCCTTAAAATCCATGAGAATGGGACCCAAAGTCCTTATTCAGTCTGTACCTAATACAATGTCACAACTGCCCATGTCGATAGCAAACATATGAGATTTCAGGTGGTAGTCACCAATTTGGAGACACACATTTTCACAATGCCCTCCACATTTCATGGGGCCACCATTAGCAATCATGATTTGGAAATTATTGATAGCATGGATGTAGCAATGAGTTTCTTGGGCAATGCGGCGATGAATAAAATTATGGGTGCTTCCACTATCAACTAGAATGATGACCTTCCTATGCTTGATGTAACCGATTAGATTGAGGGTTTGGGGAGGGAAGAATCCAGTGAGAGCATTGAGGGAAATGACCGGTTCTACTTTGGGAGAGTCTGAGGGAGGGGTTATGCCAATGGTTTCAGGTGACTCAGACACAAGGGGAGTTTCAACATCCTCTTCTGAAATATCCTCCAAGATGGCCATAAAAATCTTTTGTTTTTTACACTTGTGGCCCGGGAAATATTTTTCATCACAATTATAACAAAGGTCTTTGAGTTGGCATTCAACCATTTTATCCCTTGTCAATTTTTGGATCTTTAGTGGAGTTGAGGGAGTAGTGGGATGTACTGGTTTAGTGAGAGAGATAAAGGAGGGTTTCCAGTTTTGAGAAGATATAACCTGTTGTGCTTCTTTATCTCTTTTAGTAGCCTCCACCCAAATCTGAGGCTGATCCATGAGGACATGGGGCTGAATCTCATCCTTGAGGCTAATGATAAAACACTCTCAGAAAAAGGCATCAGACATGCCCTCTATCCGAAAAGCTAGGTGCTCAAAGGAAACTATAAAGTCTTCCACTGTTCCTGATTGTTTCAACTTTTTCAAATGGCCCAAATGGTTGGTGTCAGTGTCAAAGCATCCATAAATCTCTTCCACAAAGTGTGTCCAAGAAATATACCCTTGACAGGAAGTTTTTCTTCATTGCCACCATTGCCAACATTCTTGATCTAGATGGAGAACACCATACCATAGTTTGGCCAAGTCATTTTTAATGTTGTATAAAGAGAAATAGTGTTCCATTTGGGTTACCCAACCAGTGGGATCTGAGCCATCAAATTTGGTCACATCCACCCACAAGAGGCGTAGGTCACGTGGAAAGTGATGGTGCTAAAAGTTATGGCAATGAGCAGAATTTTCAGCTTCAGTCTGTGAAGGTGGGTTAGATAAAGGGTTATCTGTAGGGATATGCATCTTGGTGTAGAGCATCGAAATGATAGATTCAAGCTAGGTAGTCAGATCTTGTTTGATTTCTCCATTGAGGACTGCATGGTTGTATTGATGGCGGCAACATTCGCACTAAGTTGTTTCACTTCTTGTTGGGTCTCGGTGAAATTAGATTGCAAGGTATTGAAGCGAGCTTCCAAGTCTTGGCTATGGGTTTGGGCCATGAGGACAAGGGAACCTAAATGGGGTGGGTGGGGTAAAAATTTTTGCTAAAAAATGATATGTATAAATGTGATAAGGGAGAAGAGATGAATCCAATGGAATAGGTCGCAAATAATGGTGCAAAAATTTCTAGACTTTTTTTTTTTTACACCTGTGGAGTTATACTCCGGTCTGAAGGACATGAAGATTATCAAGATAGAGTTTGACTCCTTAATTAAGATCTTTTCCTATTTTGTTTTGAATTTCCATTTTCAGTATTCTAGATCCATTTTTATAGGATCTCATCCTACACCTGTTGTATCTATTTTGATTTAACTATTTTTAGCAAATCTGATCCATCTTTCAAGGATCTAGATTTCATCTTGTAAGGCTATAAAGCCAAAGACATTTGGAGCACCAAAGGGTTCAATGCTGGACACATTAGGATCTTGTACTAAGACTCTTATTTTGATAATAGAATCACAATCTTCTTTTGCTGTCAATATCAGATTTATTCATGTACTTCATTATTCTGTACTTTATTTCAGTTTAGCTCAGCTTCTAAGAACTGTTATCTTCTTATTAATCTCATGAACTTGAATTAAAGGAATTCTTACTATCTTGCATGACCCTACACACTGTTGTACTTGGTTATCTAGGCTAGTGTTCTTCATACCCTATTTCAATTACTCTGTCTGATCATTGATTTCTAAAAGCACTGTCTTATTCGAATGCATGATAAGTTGTTCTTCTCATTAGCCATTGAGTTATCCCATTGATCCAAGCATACCAAATTTACCATATTCTTGAGTTACCAAGAATCTTTGGCCTACAACCCCAAAGAGTTTCTTGGAGGTATAACAATATCCTTGATAGTACTATTGATGAAGTGAGTGTCTTGGTCACTCATCAAAATCCTTGGGAATCCAAATCTAGTGATCAAATTCTCAAATAGGAAGTGTGTTGTTGTCTCTGCACTGCAATCTTTGACTAGTGTTTCTTCTACCCATCTTGTTAAGTATTTTTTCATAGTAATAATATACCTAGCTCCTGACCTCTTTATTGGTGGGTTAATTGGTCCCACAAAGTCTATTTCCCATTTTTCATGTTGAGAAATACTGAGAGGCGGGGGGGGGTGAATCAGTATTTGAGCAATCAATTAATTTTCTCTTTTCTTTCACTAAGAAACTTTAGGCTACTTTGTAGAGACCAGTTATTGTATAGTCTTAAAGAAACAAGAGTGCATCCAGAGATCTTATAATGAACTTCTTTATTCATTAGATGTCTATTAAGCAATAATTCAGTGCAGTAATAACAAAATAAGCCAACGCACAAGAAGAAGACACATGAACACCAGGATTTAAGGTGGAAACCCAAATCAGGAGAAAACCACCGCTGTCGTTGTCTTTATCTTCAATAATTATTATTAAGAAAATGTTTTACAACATTGTACTAGTGCAGACTCATACTAGTACGCAGGCTTCTACCTGCAGAAGGCT
>CBVK0100281893.1:0-11896 GCA_900067695.1 Picea abies | reverse complement strand
TGACATGTTAATGACATGATGATGGAAGATCTAACTCTTCTTTAAGATCATTTTCATGAAGAAAGTTACACTTATCAGCTTCTCAGAATCACACTTTTGAAGATAGTACGCAGACTGCATATATATTGTCCTGCGAAAATGCTTTATTTCCGCAGGTTGCGTTCAGTCTGACTGTGGACTTTCCGCACTGTGCTAAAGGTCAGGGTGCGGAAATGCTTCTTAAAGGAGAAAACGAATAAGTTCTCGATCCTTCTAGAAGGAATCTTCTAGAAGGATGAGTTGGAGTTCGAATGGTTGGCAAATTAATGAATCTCCAGATATCTTGGGATTACATTCTATCCAAGTAACTAAACAATCTCTTCCTATATATTGAAGAGATGATTCATGGAAAAGGTTAAGTGGCAAATTAGCAAGAGTAAGATATTGGAAGAATTGGTGAACTATTGTATGGAGAATTGTTGCTGCAGCAAATAGAGACAGCCATAAGGTCATCACAAGTGGTGGAAGTTCTTCATGCATGATGGGCAAATGTGTGTGTGTCAAAGCTAGAAGCCGTTGAAAACGGATCTATGACATCAAGGCTCAGGTTGTATTTTTTCCTTTCAGTTGATATAATACATGAGTATGTCTCTTTCCCATAATAATGATATCATATTATTACATGATTCCTTGATCACATGTATAGTCTAGAGTTTTGAATATATTAATGTCTTTGCTGTGATTGGTTTGTGTTGTTGTGATTGGACGACGCAAGAGCATTGTGGCAGAGAGAGGATCAACAGAGATAAGGAGAGCTTTCCTAAAGTAAGTACTTCATCCTTCTTCTCTTGTCCATTCAATACTTTAGAACTAGGGAAAGAGTAGTATTCTGTCACGGTTTGTTCCAGATCCAGGTGGATCTGTGGAGATCGGTTTGTGTCCGCACTTACGGATTTATCCTTGAACATGGTGTTCATTATCATTCCATTCCTCTCATCCCCAACAATGTTCCACCCAATTTTATCCCTTATTGTCATTCCTTTTCCCAAAAGAATGAAATTGAGAAAATTGTTTAAGAATTGCTAGCCACGGGCGTTATCCACCCTAGTACCATCCCATATTCTTCCTCTGTGGTCATGGTACTCAAAAAATAAGGTATTTGGCGCATGTTTTCAGTCTATTGCGCCCTCAATAAAATCACCATCAAAGGAAAATTTCACATTCCTATCATTGATGATCTCTTGGATGAATTAAGTGGTGCTCAGTACTTTACTAAACTTGATATTCATTCTACATTCCACCAGATATGTATGCAAGAGGAAGACATTCCTAATATTTTTGTTTCGTACTTAGGAGGGTCATTATGAATTCTTGGTCATGCCCTTTGGCCTGTGTAATGCTCCCTCCACTTTCCAAAGTCTCATGAACCACATTTTCCCTCCTTTTATCTGTCCTTTTGTCCTCATTTTCTTTGATGATATTCTCATCTATAGTAAATCCTATACATACCATATTACCCATGTGGATAAAATTCCTAGTCTACTCTCTCAGCACCAACATTTTCTCAAGAAATCTAAATGTGCCTTTGGAGCTTTAGAAGTGGAGTACTTGGGTCATATTTTCAGCAAGGATGGTGTAAGAGTGGATCCTAAGAAAATTGAAGCTATGCAGGATTAGTCGTGCTCCAAAAATATCAAGAGCTTGCATGGTTCTCTGGGTTTAACATGATATTATCACGAGTTTGTTAAGAATTATGGAAAAATTGTCATGCCTCTTATTTCTCTCCTAAAAAAGAATGCTTTCAATAGGACTCTAGTAGTTGATCAATCATTCCAATCATTGAAAGAAGTGATGTGCACAAATACTATGTTGGCCCTTCTTGAATTCACAAAGGCTTTTGCCCTCGAATGTGATGCCTCCTAGAAAGGAATTGGAGAAATACAAATGCAAGAGGGTAGGCCCTTGGCCTTTACTAGAAAACAACTCTCGGAGTGACATCTTGGCCAATCAATCTATGAAAAGGAAATGTTGGTTATTCTGCATGTTGTGGATATTTTTCATCCTTATATATTGTGGAAACATTTCCAAATTAAAATATACCATCAGAGCCTCAAATATTTCCTATAACAATGGATTTCATTGTAGGAGCAACAAAAATGGGTGGCCAAGCTATTTGGATATGATTATGAGATCATTTATAAGAATTTAAACAAAAATGAAGTGGATAAAGCTCTGCCCATAAAGTATGAAGAAGAATGATCCCTTTTTCCCCTCTCCTTCATTCTACCTGATTGGCTCCAATATGTTCACCATGAATGGATACAAGGCCCCAAAACTTCTCGTCTGATCCAACAATTGCAAGAAAATTATCCAGTTTCCCCAGGGTACTCTTGGAAAAATGAAGAGATTTGCTAGAAAGGATTTCTATATTTAATCCACTAGTCGCAACTTAAATCCACAGTGCTTTTGGAGCTTCATGCTTCACCCACAATAGGGAATTCCAGGCCTACCAAAACCTATGAACGAGTTAAACGTTCTTTTTTTTGGGATTGTATGAAATAAGATGTTTTCAACTTTGTGGTTGAATGTGATGTTTTTCAATGAAACAAGGGGAAAACTATCAAAGCTTTGGGAACACTACAATCGCTTCTACTTCCATCAGCCATTTGGAGGGACATTTCTATAGATTTCATTATGGGATTACCTAAATTCGACAATACGTCGGTCATCATGGTGGTAGTTGATTGTCTTTCCAAATATGCTCATTTTGTGCTCTTAAAATCCCATTCACAACATCCATAGTGGCTCATATTTTCATGGATCATATTTTCAATATTCATGGCATGCCTCATTCTATTGTATATAATGGAGATCCCACTTTCACCAACAATTTTTGGAAAGAACTATTCAAGCTCCAAGGCACACAACTACATCTCAATATTTCTTACCACCCCCAAATTGATGACCAAATTGAAGTTGTCAATAAGTTTTTGTAAACATATTTGAGTTGTTTTTCATATGAACGACAACATCGATGGACTTAGTGGCTACCCCTAATTGAATGGTGGTATAACACATCTTACCATACTACTACTTGCATGACTCCTTTTGAATTAGTATACAGAGAAAATCCCTCATCATTTCTTTCCTACATACCAGGGATCTGGAAGGTTCAAGAGGTTGACAACACTCTTAGAGTGAGTGTCACCATTATCCATGCTCTAAAAGACAATTTGTTCATGGCTCAACATTATGACATAGGCGCGCCACCCACGGGCACATCTGCTCACAGGACCTTTCTCCCTCCTTGGCCCGAAGAACTTTGAAGTTCTTTTATTTCCCTATCGGGAAATTTTCCTCCCACATGAAACTCTTTTCGAGATCCCCCTTTGCTCTATCGGGGTTCCTTCTATTGGATTTTTTACACCCACGATGTTCTAGAAACTTGAATCACCGATCTCCAATCTCTGATTCGCTCCCAAGTTTCCTTAGCCCCCAACGGCTGAGCCCTTAGTCCACGCGACCAGCACTATAAGACCGCAACTATTTCTCCCATTGGGGTTTCAGGGTTTTCAATGTCAAGATGCACATGTACCCAGAACTCCCGATCCTCCGATCCCCGACGTTCTCTTCACGCATTAGCCTCCTGCTATAGGCTCCACACCATATGGTCGTTGACTGGTAACCATGGATTTTATCCCTTATCGGGGTTCAACGTTTCACGTGTCGAAATGCGCCAAACCTCTTGTCAATAGAATCCCCGATTTCCCAATCACTTCGACCTTCGTCAAGCTGACAACTAGCCCCACTACATCTCTTCCCTCGGCCTGCTATGGTTGACAGTTGTTCCCCACTGATCAGGGTTTCACGGATCACGCTTTCGAAGTGCACAAACCACTCATCACCAGGATCCCCGATATCCCGATGAACTCCAAACACCGATGGAGGGTTCCTCGTCGGGACTTTCTCTGATGGAGCAGATCTCTACCACCTGTCCACTATATGAACGGTATCGATTTCCTCCGGGGTTCGGGACTTGAAAGGTCTCAAGTTCCTTGTCCTCAGGAACTCCGATAGGCCGATTCTCAATTCTTCCCAGATGTCTGACACCTCTCCTCCACTAGCTCCACCTATGACCCACACGACTCTTCTGTCGAGATTTTGCGTATCGCAAATCCAAACAGCAAGGGTTTCTTACCTTCGAAATACCCGATGCTTCGAACTCTGACCTTTCTAGATCTACTGACACGTGTCCTCCAAAATGAATGGTTCAGATCTTGTCGGGGAATCGCAGATCGTGATTCCTGATGTCATGATTTCCGCCCTCTCGGAATTCCCGATGACCACAATATCCCGATGCCTCACCAGAATATTGACAAGTGTCCTATCGAGATTAATGGTTGGGATTATTCCATCGATCTTTCAAGACTTGAAAGGTCTCCAACTTCTTAACCTTTGAAAACTTTATGCCCACACGGACTTAAAACCTGAGCAGCTTCTATCCAATCGAATGATTGACGGGTAATCAGATGATATTCCAACGGCTCACGGTATCCTGAGCTTGAGCTCCTGGCGTGACTTTAATTTCCTTGCTACTCTTGATGGGTCTAATGGTTGACAGGATTTTACAAACCCTCTTCACGAGATCTTGAACATCACTTCTCCCTCCTTGAGGATTTCTTGGCACGAAACCTCCGATGTCTCCCTTCAACAAATTTGAAGTCACTGCTCCTCCTGAGCTTTTTTTTAGCTTCTCATTCTCTTAGAAAAGAGATCTCTTTGCACGCACTCCTTGCGGAAACCTACAAACACTTCAAGTGTTTGACCTTCTTTGACTCTGCGCACGCCTGCAATAGTAGTCCTCCAAAGCTTTTGCTCGGATTCATGACTGAGACTTCCTCCATTAGCCTGCGCACTCCTTGCTCGGCTTCAGCAACCCACTTTCACTTCTAAGTGAATTGAGAACAAGAGTTAAACTACCTAAGCCTTCTGTCAATGCAATCCTTACGAATGACTTCAACTACACTCCTTGCAGGAATCCTTGCCCTGATAGAGAAACAATTGTAACTCATTTCACTTCCTCCTAGATTTCAATCTCAGCACATGAAATCATACACACAGCATAACAAAAAATGCATAACAGGAAGTAAATACTCATAAGCAGAGCATTCAACACACATACACAGAGAATATCACAACAGCCATGAATCTGAATCAATTTCTTCTATTCATTCAAGATCTGTACATGGGTGTTCTTCTACAATTCTCTGTTTCTCTCCTATGCTTTGGATTCTTCTAATTCTTCCTGAATTATCAACTACTACTACAATGATACAATGAGTGTGTCTATATCCATTCTCCCTCTTTCTTCTAGAATTGTCTAATCTAATATTCAATTCTACCTACCTACATTTACTACTTATAAATGCCTCTGTCTATCTCAGACGAGAGCGGGGCACTCAAGGTCTGATTACATTTTACCAAGGCACCTTCATTAAATGATCTCATTTATGTTTGCGCATCAACTTCCAGGGAAATTCAAAAACTTGTGTTGGACATCTTCCAGCTGTCTTCTGCTTCCACGTTGGTTTTGCTTGTCATGAGCGATGCTCCTGCATCATACTCCCTCGCTTGAAAATTTGCATGGGCTCCTGTCCATGAGCTCTTGCATAGTATGTCCATGCTTCAGAATTTCTACTTCAGTCTCCCAGCTGGCATATTCAACTGGATGGCCCTTCCATTTGACCAGATACTCATAGTATTCCTTGCACCTAGTCTTCTTTCTCACCTTCTTGTCCAGTATACACTCCAGCTGCGGCTTCTCTGCAATCGACATCTGCCTCTGCCACTGCACCTCTGGCTGTTCACCGCTTGCAGTCTCTGTTTCCCCAGTTCTGTATGGGTATAGATCTGCGACATTGAATATCGAAGAAATTCCGATCCCATCGGGTAATTCAATCCCATAAGCATTTTCTCCCATATTCTTCAAGACCTTGCACGGTCCGATCTTCTTCATCTTTAGCTTGTTGTATGTTCCTTTCGGGAACCTTTCTTTCCTCAAATGTGCCATAATCAAATCACCAAATTTGAATTGAAGTTGTCTCCTATGTTGATCGGCTCTGCGTTTATATTCTTGGCTTGATTTCAGCAGTCGCTCCTTCACCTGGCTGTGAAGTTCCTTCATCGCTTTAGCGAATTCTTCTGCACTAGCGTTGCTAGTAGCAGTCTGCTCTGAATCCCTCAATTCAGAAACTCCTCTCGGTTGTATCCCATAGACAATCTGAAATGGACTTTTTCTTGTGCTCCGATTTACTGAGTCATTCTATGTGAACTTTGCCTGCGGCAATATATTGTCCCAACTGCTATGGTGCTCCGTCACTAAGCTCCTCAGGAAGTCTCCCAGACTTCTGTTCACCGCTTCTGTTTGCCCATCCATCTGAGGATGATAAGAAAAACCAAACAACAAGTTAGTTCCCAACTTCTTCCACAATGTCCTCCAGAAATGCCCTATGAATTTGGTGTCTCTATCTAAAACAGTACTTCTTGGTAATCCGTGAAGTTGAACAATCTCTGTGAAAAACAAATTTGCGATGTGAGTCGCATCACTGGTTTTCTGGCATGGAATGAAGTGTGCCATCTTAGAAAATATTTCAACTACCACAAAGATTGAATCAACACCTCTTTGTGTCCTCGACAACCCCAATACGAAATCCATGCTAATTTCATCCCACGGTTTCTCAGGTATGGGCAATGGTTGATAAAAACCCGCATTCTGCTTCCTTCCTTTTGAATGCTGGAAAATCTTGCATCTGTCCACAAACTTCTTGACCTCTGCTCACATTCCTGGCCAAAAGTATGACCCTCTCATCTTTTCAAATGTTTTTTCATGACCAAAGTGTCCGGCCAATCCTCCGCTGTGCTTCTCTTTCAACAAGTTCTCCCTCATGGAGCAATTCAGAATACACAATTGATTGCCTATGAATAGAAATCCTTCCTGGATCATGTAGTCTATCCACTGGCCTCTGTCTCTAAGAACTGGGTTCTTAGTTGCTTCATATGCTTCTTTAAAATCCTGATCATCTACATACATGTCCCTCATATCATCAAAGCCTAACATCCTTACTTTGAACTCCTGCAACAACAAACATTTCCTGCTCAAAGCATCAACCACTTTGTTAGCAGTACCAGAAATATACTTTATTACAAAAGTGAAATTCTACATGTATTCAACCCATTTAAAATTCCTCTGATTCAACTTTTCTTGTTGAGTCACAAACTGTAATGCATGGTTATCACTATATAAAACAAATTCTTTTGGAATCAAATAGTGCCTCCATTTTTTCAACCCCCGGATGATGGCATAGAATTCTTTATCATACGTGGAGTACTTCTCCTTTGCCTCGTTCAGCTTCTCACTGAAATATGCAATAGGCCTGTCTTCCTGACTCAAGACCACTCCTATAGAAAACCTGCTTGCATCACATTTTATCTAAAACGTCTTTTGAAAATCTGGCAACACTAGAATTGGTTGTTCTGTAATCTTCCATTTCAACAAATTGAAGCTTTTCTCCACTTCTTCAGTCCAGTCAAAATATTTATGTCTTTTCTTCACTGTATCCATCATTGTTGCACTAATTCCACTGAAATTCCTGATGAATTTCTAGTAGAAACTAGCCAAACCGTGAAAACTTCTCACCTGAAATATGTTCCTTGGTGATGGCCAATTCTTAATCACTTCCACCTTATCTGGATCCATCCTCAACTCATTCGCCGAAATAACAAAACCCAAATAAATGAGTTATGTCTTCATGAATGAGGACTTCTTCATATTTATCAACAGCTTCTCTTGTTGTAGCTTCCTCATCACAATGGCCAAATGCTTCAAGTGCTCTGCCTTTGTCTTACTGAAAAACAATATGTCATCCAGATATACGATGACAAATTTCCCAATGAACTTCTTCAAGACTTCATTCATCAACCTCATAAAGGTACTTGGTGCGTTCGTCGAGCCAAACGGCATGACAAGCCATTCATACAAACCTTCGTTTGTCTTGAATGTTGTCTTCCACTCATCACCTTCTCTCATACGAATCTGATGATATCCACTCTTCAAATATATCTTTGAAAAAAATTTTGCTCCACTTAAGCAATCCATCAAATCATCCATTCTTGGCAATGGGAATTTATACCTGATAGTTATCTTGTTGATGGCTCTTGAATCAGTGCACATCCTCCAGCCTCCGTCTTTTTTCGGACTGAGTACTGTCGGAACAACACATGGACTCAAGCTTTCTCTGACCAAACCTTTGTCCAATAAATCCTAGACCTGTCTTTTAAACTCTTCATTCTCTTGTGGTGTTAATCTGTACGCAGCTTTGTTTGGTAAACTGGCTCCTGGTATGAGATCAATATGATGACTCACACTCCTCACCGGCGGCAACGAACGAGGTAATTCATCCACTACAATATCATCGGATTCTTCCAGCAATTCTTGAACTTCTTCTGGCAAATCATCCACTCTAGTGCTAGTCAGAACAATTCTCACCTTTCTGACCACAAAGAATTGTGGATCCTCCTTCTTCTTAACTTCTGTAAGGAGTTCCTTCCCACTCATGAGAAGTACCCTATTGCTTACTTCCGGTTTCACCTCCTTATCCTCAATTGGATGCAACGTGTGGTTTCTCCCATTCTTCTCCAGGGTATATGTGTTCATTCTCCCATCATGAATCACATTTCTGTCATACTTCCATGTCCTACCCAGCAATAAATGACAAACATCCATAGGAATGACATCACATAAAATCTTGTCATTATATCCTCCTATTTTAATGTCAATTAAGCACTGTTTGGTGACACTTACCTGATGTCCCTTCTGTAGCCATGAAACTTTGTATGGACTCGGGTGATCAGTTGTCTCCAGCTCCAGCTTTTCTACCATCTTGGTTGAAACGAGATTATCTGTGTTTCCACTGTCCACAATGACCTTGCACACTCTATCCTTCGTCTTGCAAGCAGTCCTAAAAAGACTGTTCCTCTGTACTGAATTTTCCATCTCCTTTTCTGGCGTTAAAAGGACTTTTCGCATCATCAGTGATCTTCCGCCTTCAGTGTATTCCACCTCAGCATCTCACCTCTATGCCTTGGCGATGTGAGTCTCTCTAGTTTCTTTCTTTTTCTTTGGACACTTGAATGACCTGTGCCCATTCTTTTCACATGTGAAGCATGTGATTACTCCACCTCTTCATCTTCCTCTACCTCTGGTACAAGGAAACCTATTATTATCAGCATATCCTCCTCTCTGTTCATTTTGTTGTCCTCGCTACTCAATATATGGCCCTCTTTGTGAGGTTCCACCTCTTTCAACTTTTCCCTGAGGTTTCTTCCATTCCTCCTTGGGCTTCTGGTATTTATCTTGGGCAACTACTTTGCTTCTGGGTTGACTTCTGCCTCGGCCCCTCTGACTTTGTTTGCGACTCAGCTTCTCCTCAGTTTTCAAAGCCATTTGGTAAGCATCCTCCACCGTTCAAATGGTTTCCATACTCATTTAATCCTGAATCTCATATCTCAGGCCATTCATATACCTGACCACCTTTTCGTCATTGCTTTCGTGATGACCTGCCCTGATATTCAACCTGTAAAATTCCTCGGTATACTCTTTCACTGTCATCATCTTCTGTCTCAGGTTCTGCATCCTCCTGAACAGAGAAATTTGATAATCCCTGGGAATGAATTTTGCTTTCATCTTTGCAATCATCGTGTCCTAGCTCTTAATCTTCTGCTTGCCTTGGCAATGCCAGTCTGCTAGCAGTTCATCCCACCACAGGGCTGCATGTCCCTTTAATCTTATGATGACATGCTTGACCTTCTTATCCTCTTCGATATCTTCATAATCGAAGTAAGTGTCTAGAGCTCTGATCCAATCTAGAAGCTCTTCTACATCCAGATTTCCTTCATAAACTGGAATGTCCATTTTTACCTTTGTACTCATCCTTGCAACAGCTTTATGTAATCGTTCACTCCCTGCATCTTCCATTGGGATTTCTTCTTCTTCATGTCCAACATCATCTTCATTTTCAGATTCACTGATATCTCCTCCATTAGTTTTGCGCCTTTGCGATGTCTCCATGTCCTCCATTGTGGCACAAAGATTACGCATTTCTCTCTCCATGTCTGGATTCTGTGCTTGCCTACCTCTTTCTCTGGACATTTCCCTTTCCTCCTCTGGATCGGGTGATTGTCTACCTCTTCTCCTTGGCGGCATGGTGAATTTTCCTTTTTCCTCTGCTTCAGAAAGAAAAGAATCTTTTCTAAACTCTGATACCATTTGATGCAGGCACACCACCCACGGGCACATCCGCTCATAGGACCTTTCTCCCTCCCTGGCCCGAAGAACTTTGAATTTCTTCTATTTCCCTATCCGGAAATTTTCCTCCCACAGGAAACTCTTTTCGAGATCCCCCTTTGCTCTATCGGGGTTCCTTCTATCGAAGTTTTTACACCCACGATGTTTTGGAAACTTGAATCACCGATCTCTGATCTCCGATTCGCTCCCGGGTTGCCTTAGCCCCCAACGGCTGAGCCCTTAGTCCACGTGACCGGCACTATAAGACCACAGCTATTTCTCCCATCAGGGTTTTGGTGTTTTCAATGTTGAGATGCACATGTACCCGGAACTCCCAATCCTTCGATCCCCGATGCGCTCTTCATGCATTAGCCTCCTGCTATAGGCTCCACACCATATGGCCATTGACTGGTGACCACGGATTTTATCCCTTATCGGGGTTCGTGGTTTCGCGTGTCGAAATGCACTAAACCTATTGTCAATAGAACCCCCGATTTCCCGATCACTTCGACCTCCGTCAAGCTGACAACTGGCCCCACTACGGCTCTTCCCTCAACCTGCTATGGATGACAGTTGTTCCCCACTGATCGCGGTTTCGTGGATCGCAATTTCGAAGTGCACAAACCACTCGTCACCGGGATCCCCGATATCCTGATGAACTCCAAACACCGATGGAGGGTTCCTCGTCGAGACTTTCTTTGATGGCGCAGATCTCTACCACATGTCCACTATATGAATGGTCCCGATTTCCTCCGGGGTTCAGGACTTGAAAGGTATTGAGTTCCTTGTCCTCAGGAACTTCGATATGCTGATTCTCGATTCTTCCCAGATGTCTAACACCTGTCCTCCACTAGCTCCACCTGTGACCCACATGACTCTTCTGTTAGGATTTCGCGTATCATGAATCCAAATGGAAAGGGTTTCTTACCTTCAAAATCCCCGATGCTTCGAACTCTGACCTTTCTAGATCTACTGACACGCGTCCTCCAAAATGAATGGTTCAGATCTTGTCGGGGAATCGCGGATCGTGATTCTTGATGTCATGATTTCCACCCTTTTGGAATTCCTGATGACCTCAATATCCTGATGCCTCACCAGAATATTGACGTGAGATCGGAAGAGCCTAGATCTACTGACACGCGTCCTCCAAAATGAATGGTTCAGATCTTGTCGGGGAATCGCGGATCGTGATTCTTGATGTCATGATTTCCACCCTTTTGGAATTCCTGATGACCTCAATATCCTGATGCCTCACCAGAATATTGACAGGTGTCTTGTCGAGATTAATGGCTGGGATTTTTCCATCGTTCTTTCGAGACTCGAAAGGTCTCCAACTTCTTAACCTTTGAAAACTTGACTCCCACATGGACTTAAACTTTGAGCAGCTTCTGTCCAATCGAACGATTGATGGGTAATCAGATGATATTCCAACGACTCACGGTATCATGAGCTTGATCTCCTGGTGTGACTGTAATTTCCTCTCTACTCTTGATGGATCTAATGGATGACGGGATTTTACGAACCCTCTTCACGAGATCTTGACCGTCACTTCTCCCTCCTTGAGGATTTCTTGGC
>CBVK0100281870.1:0-11320 GCA_900067695.1 Picea abies | reverse complement strand
TTCTTTGGAATTCAAGAATATATTTTTAGAAATTTAAACCCTACCTTCAACCTCCACGTTTTTGTTATCATCATTTTGAATTGCTTGTTGTAAGTGTTGGATGGAAATGACAAGCCTATGTATGAAGCCGACATCATATTTTGGGTTGGTATTTGGTTGGCATATTGGCTTCAAGTCTCGTTTTTGCAAATATTTTTAAAGGGAAGCCACTCTTTGATAAAACATAGTTTTGGTAGTTGGCAATATATATATATATATATATATATATATGGAAAACATATATATCAATATAAATATGGGAATAGTTCTTGTGCCCTGGAATGGATTCATTTTGTTATTATGGTTATACTGTTTTGGAAAGATAGGGTTCAAATGGATAAATTTAAAAAGTTTAAATATGTTCTTTCTACAAGAAATTATAAAAAAGAGTTTTCAGATTGTTTGTTGATATATTTTGTTTGTTGAAGTTAACTCTCGGGAATACAAAAAACAAAATACAGAGTTTTATTTTGAGGTTTGAATTGATCACATTTGCTGATGATTGATGGATGATAGTTATATATGGAAAGAACATTGATCATTATCATTTCGCTCCATAATTTCATTTTACGCAAATTATAAAGCCTTCATTTTTTCCCAAAATCATCTTGTTATTTCTATGTTTTGTTCCAGAAGAAATATGATTTTATAGAAACCATGTAATTCAAAAAGAAGTTTTGAACTAGAACAATGAGAATTATTAATGAGACCTACAGTTGAGTATGAAGATGGTGTGATTATTTAAATAGCTTGGTAAGAATGGGTCTTGTTTAGAGCAGTAATCATTCATTTCCTTTTCATAAATAACTCTTTTCATTCATAATAAACCCAAATCACATCCCATATTTCATTAAGTATCCATGTTCTAGATAATGACAATTGGAATTTTAATTGGGAGAATGACTATGATTATTGTATATAGAGCAATGGATTAATGGCATGCATGCTTGTGTGTTAAATAATAAGAGCCAATATTTGAGTTTATTTTTAGACAAAGTTAATTGATGGTTGATTAGTCTTTCCTATTCTATATTCTGATCTAAGTTTGCTTGTAGACAATGAGTACTTAGCAAAGGAAGCCATGGAAGAGGTAGGGGCGGGAATAATTTTTGGCAAAGAGGTAACATGAGACCCATATTCTCCATTCACTTTGATGATGATCCTCAAGAGTTGAATCAACTATTTCAAGCTGGGTTCTTCAACCTGGTGGGTCAAGGAGTTTTTCAGTGACATCCTAGACCACAAAGACCTCCTTACTAATATCATCATAATTGTTCAGAAGTCCATGTTCCACCTCATGTCTCACTCCAGCTAAAGGTCCCTGTTAATGATGGTTGGGAAGATATTGTCAATCAACTTGTATTCTATCATCATGGTTGGCCCACAGTTTCATTACCATTGCCTCCTCCACCTCCACATAACCATCATGCCCAACAAATTGATCACGTTGCATCCCCTGTCTAGTCCTCACATGCAAGTAAGAGACTTAAGACAACCATCTGTGAACCTTCATCAAGCAAAGGTAAAAAAGTGCTCATTCATGCCAAATTTTCTAGTGACTCCTCCCAGTCAGTTACCTCTCATGCCCAACAAAATAATGAACAATCCCTAGTTCTCAGTGAGGTACAACTTCATGCATCCAATCAACCGAGCAATGAGAATATCAATTCTACAAATAGAGCAAAAAAAAATATCAAACCGCGGGAAGAAACGAACTGCTTCTCATAGTAAATATGGATTTTGATTATTGCGGGACAATTTGTATGTTTTGGTTATTTTGAGACATCCAGTCTTATTTATTTTTGTGGTAGCAAAATACATTTATTTATTGATGTATATATGTGGATAATTTTGGGGAGACACAAGGGAATATTCAAGTGATTGTTTATGCGTGTATTTATGAGGTGGCATGATTTATTTTAAAATAAATTATGAAGTGACAAGGAGAGAATCAAGCTTAAAAGATTTAAAGGATTAGGGGTCTCACCTATTAGTTATTATTTAATAAACCCTTTATTATTATTATTTGTCCCTCACTAATATTTAGTCTATTATGACTTAACTAATGGTACTTTGAAACTACCACAACTTTTTTTGAGAAAGATAAAAGTTTATCAAAGGGAGGGACAAATGGAGAGAGAACATGGAAGCATTTTCCAACATAAGGTCTGCTCTTAATCTTGTGAGATTAGTTACTTTCATTCATTCTGAGTTATCTTAGAGTCTTAACCCTCTTGTTGACAACATGGTCTTATTTAAGATAACAATATTCAAGGATTGAGATACATATTTCAACAACTTATTCATGAATGGTGGGTCACATGATCTTTGATAGTCTGTGTATTCTGATTTGTATATGAATTATATTTAATTACTGATAGGGAATATTTTGAAGAGTTAGTCATTGATATTTTTGTGGCTAAGATGATCCAGACTTCTAGTATCAATGCTCTCTTGTTGTCAGAGACTTTTTGTATGGTGTGCATCAAATATCTCTAAATCTAATCTTGGTCCATATCCTCACATGCATTTGAATAGGGGTTGTGATTGTAACTTGGAATGGAATTAACAAAATCACTTTGCTGATTTTGGTATCACATGTATATTTTCAGATACTATTTTCAGATCTGTATTTCATTTGTTTCTTAATCCTAAAATCACAGTGCATATACATTTTTCACTTTCTTTTTTTTCATTGTTTAATTATAAAAGACAAACATTGATTCCTTGTACTTATTGCTCGATAATTAATTGATAATTGTGTCTTAGGAAATAAACCCCGTGTGATAATCCCAACTATCTCACCCTATCCTAATAAGATTCGAAAACGTTGGATTGAGGTTCCTCATACCTTTTCCTCAACATTTATTTGGCAACCATACTAGGGAGATCTTTCCATATCTCTCTGGTTTTTGTACTTTATTTCTGTAATTAATTTCTTTTGTTTTCTGTTCTTATTTTGGTTTTAATTGATTGTTTCCATGAATGTACCTGTTACTAGACATCCCAATATTGGTGATGGTCTTGAAGATCAAACTAACATTTATTTGACCTTATTCAATACCATTTTAGAGATTGCTAGCACTCGTGCTGAACTCCACCTTTCTTGGGGAGTCATTTCTGAAGATATTAGAATACGTGAACAATGGGAAGCTCTATAAAGGTAGCCCAGTAAGAATCCTCCTCATTGAAATATTTTGCATATTTCCTCTAGCTCTTGTATTTCTAGAAGAACAAGAGGGTTGTCCATTGAGAATTTCCCTATATCTGAGATAGGAAGGAGAAAGGATGTCATACAAAGAAATCAAACTTCTCTTCATCGGACTTTATCTAATTCAGCTAGTTCCACTCTACTTGTAATTCCCTTCACTTTAAATATGGCATCTTTTGGTAGCGGTAGTGGTACCAGAGGTTCCTCCTCTTCACAACCTTCAACTTCATCTGTAATCGATAGTATTTATAGCCATCAAATTCCAATTCAATATACAACTAATCCGACAAAAGTCATTAAAAAGTACGACTTGTTTCAATTCAAGGAAGATGCTACCACCACCCCGTGGCACGCATCTTCTCCCTTGAATATTACACTAGCTGCCCAACCCCTTCCAAAGTTTAAGGATTATTTTCCTAAGTTTTTGGGAAACGACACTATTACTACAAAGGAACGCTTGGTAGCCTTTTTCTAATGTGTGCCATAATATAGGGGTGAATGAGAATTATACTTGCATGCACTTATTTGTCAACTCTCTTGAAGGGAAGATTGTTGTTGAATTTTTTGTCTTACCCCCTAAAATCTTTTCTACGTGGGAATAATTGGTCTATTAGTTTAAATCTACATATGGAAAACCTAAAATCCCAGCTGATAAACTAAGGGAATATAATAATATCACTTATAACAACAGTGAAACTATTAAATCTTTCAATATTTGTTTCACTAAGTTGTATAACCAAATTCCCGAATTGATTCACCCCCAGAACCAGAGTGCTTTTATGCATTATTACAATACTTTACCCTCTTCCTATCGCCATAGATTGGAAGAAAAGGCTATAGACAATCTTGGATTTGCACTTTAGACTTGTCTTGAGTATGAAGAGCAGTTAGCAATAAATGATCTTCCTAAGGGAGATTATGTCAAACAAATCAATATGTTTGTAGTCTTGCAGCTCATGCATGATATGAATAATAGAATGAATGCTTATGAAAGGAAAGGAATCACTTCCTCTTATTCTCCTGCTGAAACTTCTTCTCAAGCATATTTTAGGAGCCCAAATGATAACCCTTTCCAACCAACAATTATAATGTCTCGTGCCTGGTGTAATTTTTGTGAAGAAAATCATGATGAAAGAACTTGTGAGGTTAAAAAGAATGCTACAGACAAAATCTTTGGTAAGAACCCTGAGACTACTATTGTTGTTTTGGATTGGGATCAACCAGATAACGTTATCATAGTTAATACCAGAACTAAATCTTATCCCAATTAGAACAAAGTTGATCCTCCCCATGCTACTATATCCCCAAGCACATCATCCCAAGGTACTGATTCCCGAGATGTCCAAATTCCAAACGATCAAGGGACAATTTATTCTTTCCCTCCCTCCAAATATAATATTCCCAATCAATTGGCTAATATTAAAGTAGATGCTTCTCTTTTAGACATGGTTTATGTCCCAGAACAACAATAACATCTTAAATTTTTTATGGAAGGTAAAATTTCCACAATAGCTAATTTGACTGAAAATCCTAAGGGAGATGACACAAATGTAAATAAACTAGGTGTAAATAACTTTAAGAATGCTGTAAAATATCCTCCTTTTTATGTTTCTATAAAGATTATGGATAAAATAACTCACTTTTACCTCTCAGATGGTGGATCTAGTCCGAGCATTATGTCAAAGATGATTATGGAAGAGCTAGGCCTTTCCTGTAAAAATGAAAATTCAAGGAGTATGTTCTCCTATAATAATCAATAGCAGTATATCGTAGGTGAAATCAAAGATGCAACTGTAGTACTCTGCACTCATCCTGAAATAACAACCACCCTAAATATATAGGTAATTGATATGCCTGTGAGTAACTATTCAATCATTTTGGGTAGATACTGGTAAGCCTTAATTGTTGGTTACCTTTCGCTAGATGGATCACATTTATCTATCTCTAAGAATCGAAAGAATATTATTGTACTAAGGGAAGGAATGATTTCGCCTTATATTGAAAGTGTTCCTTAGCCTAATGTAAATTATGTGGAGGAAGACATGGGTGTCTATTCAATCTTTGTTGATAAAAGTGACATGCATCTTCAATCAACTGATTATGATGATGATATGTGGCATATGCACTTCGATGGTGCATGTTCAAATGAAGGCAACATAACATGTATTATATTATACGCTCCTATAGGAAAAATTCATAATTTCTCCTATATATTAGAATTTGCCTGTACAAACAATGTTGCTGAGTTTGAAGCCTTATTACTTGGCATAAAAAACACTTATAACCTTGGATGTGGTCATCTTACTATTTTTGGTGATTCTAAACTTGTTGTAAACTTAGTCAGGAAGATATATAAGCCCAACAACAATTTAATGAAGCAGTACACCCAAGCTTTTTGGGAATTAATCTAAAATCTATTGTCCTTTAACATCACTCGTATAAAAAGAAAACTTAATTCTATAACTGGTAGGTTAGCTGTTTTTGCAGCTTCTCCTATAAGTCAAATTTTACCATAGAGGCAAGATTGTACATTCTTGTCTCTCTATTGACCTCATCTCCTTGATAATGTAGAATCTTGGCAAGTTTTTCCAGACGATGAAGGCATTCGTGTCTTCTTATAGAATGAACCTTATAAGCCTAAGGAAATAAATTCCCTTGAAAATGATAAACTTCCTAAAGGTTTGACTCCTCTTGAGAGTTCATTCTCGACGAGTGATGTAGGCAACAAAGAAATTAATAAATAAGAGGAATCTAAAAGAAAAGTTGGGGATACCATCCCTTTGAACATTGGAACCCATGAGTCCCCAAATATCATTAAGATAGGTTCCCAGTGTTTTGATCAAGAAAAAAATAAATTCATGGACTTGTTCCAAGAATTTCACCATGTTTTTGCCTGGTCTTATGAGGATCATCGTGGTTTTGATAAAAATGTTATACAACATGCCATTCCCATTAAGGAAGGGGCAAATCCAGCTAGGCAAAAGCAAAGACCCGTGAATCCTACACTTGAATCTACAATTCGAAAAGAAGTGGAAAAACTTCTAAATGCTCACGTAATCTTTCCAGTTAAGTATTATGAATGGTTATCAAATCTTGTTCCCGTACGATAGAAAACATGTCAGATTAGGCTTTGTGTCGATTTTTATGCTTTAAATAGAGCAACTGTTAAAGACAAATTTCCATTGCCTAACATGGAAATTATCTTACAACATGTTGTAGAATGCGAGATGATGTCCTTACTTGCTGGTTTTTCTGGATATAATCAAATCAAAGTTAAAAGGACTGATAAATATAAAACCACATTTACAACCCACTAGGGAAATTTTTCCTACGAACAGGTGCCTTTTGGATTGTCCAATGCAGGTGCTAATTTTTACAAAGCTATGCAGTTAGATTTTGATGATCTTATCGACAAGTTAATTTAGGTTTATCTTGATGATTTAATAGTTTTCTCTAAGACCCGATCAAATCATTTTGGTCATCTTCGAAAAGTCTTCATGCGATGTAGAAAATTCGACATTCCTTTGAATCCTTTGAAGTCTATTTTCAATGTCATTCAAGGTAAACTTCTTGGTCATATTGTTTCTGATTAAGGAATAAGCATTGATCCTAATAGGGTTGCCGCTATATTAAATCTTCCAGCCCCTACATCTAAGAAAAAAATTCAAGCCTTTATGGGCACTATTAATTTTGTTCGGAGATTTGTTTTCGATTTTGCTGTAATTGTTAAACCAATTCATAATATACTAAAGCATGATCATCCTTTCTCTTGGACATATGATGTCAAAAAGGATTTCCTAATAATCAAGAAAGAAACCAGCTCCACACCGGTTTTGGAGAAACTGAATTTTGAAAAATACTTTATTATATATACAAACGCTACAAAAGAAACAATTTCTGCTATTCTTTTGTAAAAGGATGACCAAAATAATGAAAATCACGTAGCTTACATGAGTCAAATTTTGTCAGACAATGAGTTTAAATATTATTATATTGAAAGCATACTTTCTTTCTTGTTAAAGCTATAGAGAAATTCGTCATTTTATTCTAGGCAAGCACATGTAGATAAAAGTCCCTTTGCCTGTTGTTAAGTTTTTGCTTTCACAAACTTATCTTTCAGGAAAACTTGCACATTGGCTTGCAAAAATCCAGGAGCATGATTTGACGATCATGACATCCAAAACAATTAAGAGACATGACTTAGCCCTTCACTTAGCTCAACATCCTGAACTAAGAGAATTTTTGAAGTCGAAGTTAGTCTGTTGTCAACATTTTTTTTATGTTGAAAGCCAACATCTTGTTTTATCTAAACACCCATGGTATAAAGATCTCATCCATTAATTACAATTTCAATGGTGTCTAGATCATTTAAATTCTCATCAACGAAGGAGGCTCTACCTTGAAGATTCTAAGTATCTCATTATATGAGACTCTTTTTTTAGAAGGTCTGCTGATGGGTTGTTGCTACGATGTATTGATGATAATGCAACTCAAAGGATATTAAATGAGATTCATGGATCAACGACCTCTATTGTTCATATTGGTGGTCATTTTGTTGCTAAAGTCACTACTTTTAAAATCATCAGAACTGGTTATTATTGGCAATATATAGAGATTCCTATTAATTTACAAGGTCCTGTGATAAATGAAAAAACTTTGCTGGTAAAGAACACTTCTTTGTCATGCCTTTACAACCCGTTCTTCTAGATTTTCCCTTTTTTAAATGGGGTTTAGATTTTATTGGTCCTATTAACTCACCATCTTCGGCAGGACATGTTTATATATTGACAACTACAAATTACTTCACAAAGTGGGTTGAACCTGTTCCTCTTAGGCATGCTTAAGATGAACATGTTATTTCCTTTTTAGAATCCAACATCTTTTCTTGATTTCATCTTCCACTGGAAATCATTTCAGATAACAGACCAACTTTCATCTTTGCAAAGATAACTCAGTTTCTAAGTAATTTTGGTGTTAAACACTTTACCTCCTCTGCCTATTATCCTTAAGGAAATGGACAGGTTGAGTCAACTAACAAGAACCTGGTGAAAATCTTGAAAATAATTATAGAGGATAAGCCCCTCCAATGGCACACACCTCTCACATATGTAATTTGGGTAGATCGTACTACTACTAAGTCTAGTATAGGATTTACCCCATTTTAGTTGTTGTATGATCAAAAGGATATTATGCCCATTGAACTAGAACTTATCTCCCTACGTTTGGAATTGCAAATTGAAGAATTGAATTCTACTGATATTCTCAAAGAATGAATGCCTTACTTGCTTTAGAAGAACATATAGGTCATGCTCTAGATAATTTTAAAAAAGGAAACAAATAGTCAAAAAATATTTTAATAAAAATATCAAATCTACTGATTTCAAGGTTGACAAGAAAGTGTTACTTTGGGATTCTGCTCATGCTAAAAAAGGAAGACACTCAAAGTTCCATAAATTATGGCTAGGTCCATTTAAAATCGCTTATGTCCTCGGTACAAACACATACTTATTAGAAGATATGGATGAACAATTATTTTCCTATAGTACTAATGGTTCACATCTCAAGCACTACGTCGAACCAAGTTGATTGCTGATTGAGTGCTTTGTAAATACTTTTTGTACATACTTTCTTGTTTACTTTGAGTACTTTTTGTTGTTTTATTTTATCAATTTTATTTGAATTTTCTGGTTTTGAACCTTTGATGAGGTAGAGTTAACTGGATTAGTCAAGTCATTAGATAGATAATTGTCTGCAAATATTTTCAGTTAGTTTAGAAATTAAACACACAACAAAGATATTATGATTCTCTTTTCTTTAAATGCCAATGAGACATTTCATATACCTTCACTTAAATGCTTTGCTACTAACTTGATGGTCGTGACTCTCCCTTTTTCTCCTTTCCCTTTCTACCCTTCATTCCATTTTAAATTAGAGCATATCATATGATTTTGTAAAATTTGCAGCAAGGTTGAAATTTCATCAAAGAAAATGCTATTGTTTCTTTGCTGGTTATACAAATAGGACAAAACCCCCTCATGTATCTCACTTTTCATAAGTTGCTCCACAAAGTCCCATTTCATATATCATTTCAATTTCCATCTTATCTCCCCCTGTTGTATAACTTTCCATTCTTGGTCTATTTCTATCACTTATTATTACGCACCCCTGTTGATTTCATCAAAACCAGAATTCATGAGTTCTAATCTGCTACAAGCAGATTTCCCCGTGGAGTCACCAATTGTTGATGCAAAATTGCGCAAGAGGAATCCTTCTTGCAAAAGATTGCAATGCACTATATTATTTAACTAGTTGGTGGGACCCCTTAGAGAAGTTGTATTAAGTTGATTTGACTCCTTGTTTTTTTTTAGAAAGAAATGCAACCTGCAAAAAAATGGTTAGATTAAATTACAATTTGATATTTTATTACACACATAAATGATTTCTTCGACAATGATCTATGAGACTCCTTATCCTCAAATTGCATTAAATATGTTGTTTCCATGATTAAAGGAAAAGGAAAAGAGTGAAATATCTTTCATGCCAGAATTATGACAGTTATGATTACAAGTTTTAAGTTATGTGGTTTAATATGACTTGTGACATATTTTAAAGGGGTGGTCAACTTTTATTTCATGCACATATATATCATATATGATATCATATAGAGGTTTCAATCTGATACAAGGTTGTTGAATGCATAGTATGAACAAACCCTATTCACAATGCTATGGTTGACATATGGCACATTGTTTGGTTGTTTAAGTGATATCACTGTTTTTTTTTAAGCATCAATACTATGAATTATTTGCAAATGTAGTATATTTCTTGAGTATGGTTGTGGGATCAACGCATAGTACCAAGGCTCTATTTGGAGTTTGAGCTGGTGACTAAGTGCTTTCCACCATGTAAATTTGGGTTGGCTATTGTGAAAGGTTGGTGAGTTTTGGTAAATGTTGAGGTGACGTGAGTTGATGGAGAGTTAATGTACTCCCATTGGTTTTCCCTCTTGAGAATACCACCTTTTGCATTGTTGCTTGTTGGAAATGGTCTACAGTTGAGGGTTTATAGATTCAAGGGATTTGGTGGTTGGATAATGATATTGGGCTTATCTCTCGTGGTTATTTAGCTTGTTTCGACAAGTATGGACATTTTTGACTTTTTTGGATCAATGACTTGTTTTGTTCTGATAAATTTTAATATTGGCTCTAGTTGTTTGCATGTTGTGTGTTTTTTATGAGAATGAATCTATGTTGGGAATTGATTTTGAAATGTTGTGGATGGAAAATTATTTGTATGAAGCTGATACAAAATAAATAGGATTACGAGTGAGACTCTCGACCTGGGTTTTTCATTTTAACTTATACTGTCGAGTTTAAAAGGAATAAGAGATTTTGAATGAGGAAAACAGTCTCATCATTGTTGTTTGCATGTTGGTTTTTATGGTTATGGCTTTCTACTAGGCACAATGGGTTTCTTGTTAAGATTGTAGATTTTGTTCTCGAAACAAAAATCAAACAGTAGTATGCAGTGTGATCCCACCCTTCTCATTTTAATTGGCTATGTATCTTGTTCTAGAAGAAACAATGAGAATTCTTTTAAGGCTCATTGTAATATTAGTTTGGTTTGTTGTGATAACTGTTGGGGCATGTAGGTGTGTTTCAATTGCTTTCTCTCGCATACATCACACTCTTATTTCTCAAATCCAATTGTAGATGTTAAGTTATAGTGTTACGACTAATTCAAAACCTAGGGTTTCAACTTTCACTCCTATCTCAACCCACTTTCTTTGGAATTCAAGAATATAGTTTTAGAAATTTAATCCCTACCTTCAATCTCCACGATTTTGTTATCATTATTTCGAATTGCTTGTTGGAAGTGTTGGCTGGAAATGACAAGCCTGTGTGTGAAGTCGACATCATATTTTGGGTTGGTATTTGGTTGGTATATTGGCTTCAAGTTTCGTTTTTGCAAATATTTTTAAAGGGAAGCCAGTCTTTGATAAAACATAGTTTTGATAGTTGGCAATATATATGGAAAATGTATATATCAATATAAAGATGGGAATAGTTC
>CBVK0100281854.1:0-18475 GCA_900067695.1 Picea abies | reverse complement strand
TGGTCGACTGTCATGTCTGCCCTGCACTGGAAGAGGCCATATATTTTGTCAGGACTTTCGCCATACACAGAGCTGTTAAACCCAGTTTGGTTCGCCCCTTCAACAAGACTATCAAAGAGACTTTTTCGATTGCGCTCAAACGTACTGCCTTCTGTATAGTTGCCCTTATCGCATCTAGTTGACGGCTTCTCTGTTACTGCGCTGCAAATCCGTCCACGGAGAGTAATATTGATGAAGGCCGGAACAACAATAATTAAGTAGAATAGCGTAATAGTTTGGCCGATCAGGAGAGAGCGTGCAGAATCCCTTCCATGGAACTTCATTTTCCTTCGGATTTTGATTGCCATCGGACAGTGGAGAATATGTGCAAAGACATACCCATCACACTACCAAAAAAAGTTCTACTCTGCTCATGCGGTTAATCAATAGGACGATTGTGGTCAATGAATACTTACAATCAAATGGACAATAGCAGCGCATAGCAGAAAGTAAGGAGGGCTTGACTTACCTCCCATCAGGAATGGAATTTTGATGGACAAATTGCTCGTCACGGGCCAATTTGCCCATCAAATACGGTGAAAAATTCTATAAATCCGTCGACCATCTTCGTTAAAACGGGCAGAACGGGGTCACAGTGTTCGAAACAGTCAAATTTGACGGGCTTTATGATTTTGATATTCCAACCCTGCCTCCCATGCTCGCCGGTCGGTAGAGGGGTGTCTGAGGAATTAAAAGGGGCAATTTGGTCCAGGGGCGTCTGAGAAATTGAAAGGGGCAATTTGGTCCACAGAGTAGGGATACGTTTGAGAAATAAAAATAGCAATTTGGTCCACTTAGTACGGATGCATTGAAGTGTCCAGAAATTTTAAAAAACGAACGATTGAAGTTACTTTGATAAATGACTGGTTATGAATTTCCAAGTGTTTTGGTTAAATTTTTTATTTTTTGGTTTTTAAGGTAGATGTAAATTTTAACATTTCTTTTATTTTTTATTGTTTAAATTATATTTTTAAATGTATAAAATGTTAAAAAAATTCAAAACATTTAGATTATACAAACTTAACCACTCAAATCTATCTCAAATCTATAGATCCAACCATTCCTCCCCAAATTTTAAGCAAAATCCATTTCCAAAACCGATTCCATCTCTTATCACACAGCAATGGCTCTTACCACAAGGCAATGGGAGGAAGTCCTTTCCTTTCCGATTCTACTGCATGGACCTGGCTAAAGAGAGATAGTACGTACTGTAACTGTTATAAAGGGGTCCTCTATTGACTCGACTAATGCAATATATGTTACATCTTAGGCCTTTCAAATCTTTCTGGTACATGTCAAGCCTTTCAAATCTATCTCGCAGCATGTGTTTGGTGTTTATTGGTTGCCAGTCATATAGTATTTCTTTGCCAGCCATATTTTTTTTTTTTTTTTTGTCATAATTCATGACTTTATCACTTTTCTCTTTTTCATATTAATCTTTCATTTCAATGATGACCTCACATAGATTTAGGTGTCACAAACGTATCCATAGAATTTGTTATCAGATTTAATAATCTCTAAAGAAGATTGAAGTGTCACAAAAATATTTATATAATTTGAATCCTGATGGCGATTAAACTCCACATTAATCAATCACCTTACTATCTAGAACTTTCAATTTGAATCCTGATGGGAAGTAAATTCCATATGAATCAACCACCTGACTATCTAGAAGTTTCATTTTGAATCCTGATGGCAAGTAAATCCCATATGAATCAACCACCTGACTATCTAGAACTTTCACTCTAACTCACTCTCTAGAACTTTCACTTTGATACTTTTTTTTAAAATCAGAGCCTTACTTACTTGATTCTAATTCTGTGAAGATGTGTATATTAGGTGTGATGTATGCTCACATATCTGTGATAGTAGGGCCTATCTCTTTTTAGCCGGGTCCATGCGTAGAATCTGAAAGGAGCTCCTCCCATTGCCGGGTGGTACGAGATGGGATAGGAGTGGGGGCATGCTTCGAAACGCCTTCATTATTACGTAAGTAATAGATCAAGCATACAGTACCCGCAGCTTTCGCAGTTATAGTAACACGGACGATCTTTATTTTTTTTCTGATTCAGGTTTTGATTTTGTATGATGTACGTTCACCTTATCTTTTTTCTGTGAATCACAGCTTGCCTCGACTTCGATTTTGATATAAGTGGGATGCATGCTGTCCTATTCCCTTTTTCCTGTGAGTTGGCTCGAATTTAGATTTTGTGAAGATGCATGTATTACAAATTTTCAGTCAGATGTATGTATTATGTTTTCATGTAATTTTTTTGTTTGATTTTTGAATGTATAAATGGATTGAGTGTGATGAAAAACTCAAAACTTAAAATGTTTAGCTAATGTTTATTTTGATTTTGCCTAAAATCCAATTATTTTGAAATCCAATTTTTTAAATACTTTAAAGTAAATAAATTTTGAAGAATGTAATTTTTTAATCATTTAATTTAATTTTATATATTAAATATTAAATAATAAGTAAGTATAATTAAATTTTTTTTATCTTCTCAATATTTCTTAAATCCATGTTTAATATAGATTCAAATTTAATCATTTAATTTTAGATCATGTGTTTAAATGATAAAAAAAGTTACAATTAAAAAAATTGACTATCCTAAATACTTAAATGTTCTAATGATTATTTATTTATTTTTGTTACTTAAGCTTTTTGGAAATAAATTCCACTCATCAATATCCACAAATAACATTAAAATAATAGAAACACTCATTATTATACATAAATAAAGATGAAATAATACAAAAGAATTTTAAAGGTTGTTTATTTTTGTTACTTAAGCTTTTTGGAAATAAACTCCACCCATCATCATCCACAAATAACACTAAAATAATAGAAACACTCATTATTATACAAAAGAATGATGGGTGGATATTTATAGGGTAAAAATTAAGGTTATCCATTGTGAAATAAGAGTTACAAACCATAAAACCATGTGAAAAAATATTAAAATAATAATGTAGCCATTGGAAATAAAAAATTAAAGTAATAAAGCTATTGGGAGATAAAATTTATTAATTTTATATTTTTAAGCAGCAAAAAGGGTGAGGAGAGCATATAAAGGTATAAAGCTTTTGTATCTGAGTTGTTGAGGACAAGTTGAAGGTATAAAGCTTTCAGTGGTGAGCTCAGTCTAGATCTTCTTAGAATGAGGTAGGCTTCTAGCATTATCTTGTTAGAATTCTCATTTATATAGCATACTTGAGATTAGAGTTGATTTCTAGGTGTCATTCCATCTGTTGTGGTTTACTCCTATCCATAAAAATATTTTTCTCATAATAGAATTGGCGAATCCACTGGGGAGGATCTTCCTTTTGGGGTATTGAGTGTTTTTTATCCTTTATTTGTTCTCTGTTTTCCTAAGTTTCCATGTCACGTGTTTCTTGACAGCCTATATTTTTCTTTCTATCTAAGTTTCTTGGCCTAACCCTTGGCCAAGCAGTGTCTTCTTTGGCATATGCGGGTTTTCCCTTCATAGTTGCATACATATGCGAGTTGTTTGTCTCCAAGGCACGTACATACACTTATGTTCCCTAAAAAGTCATGTACGGTATCTTCTAAGTTTGTTTTGTTGAGTTTAGTGTTTGTTGGGTGAGTTTTGTTGGTTGTTGAGACTTCTTGGGTCCCTCTTCTGACTGTTAAATGCTTCAAGAGTGATAAGAAGCCACATTATTGGTGAATATTTTGGGCAAACTCCTTTCTTGTCATTTTTCTCATTTGTTGTCCTTGCATTCTGGTATGGGTAGTCACTTCTTGGAGTCCTACTTTGGCTTGTCTCTTTTTGCTTGTAGTAGGGTCTTCTTGTGAGGTTGTTATTGCATTTTCATTTCATTATATCGAAAATACAAAAAAAATATTGTTTTTTTTTTTTTGCATATTACTTATAGCATTTGTACTTTTGGTTACTTTACATTAGTTTTGGCATATTATGCAAGATTGCATCTCATTGAAATTGTGGAGATTGCATCTTGGAAACAACATTTAGAAGCATACCATCTCTTTGAAAATCAAGACTAATACTTCATAGTGTTTTTATATTTGATTCATTTTTATATATGTTGAGTCATAATACCATCAGTTTCATGATTGCACCTCGTGAGTAAGAAAAATACATTAAAATTAATGTTGAATAATTAAAATTGATTAGAAACTATTTTATTTTTCAGGGTACACAAACAAGTGTAGGACCTAGGGCCTTGGAATAGGATTTTGTGAGTAAACGTCTCCAATGCTATAAAACTCAACGTATGTGTCTGATGAAGGAGTGTTGAAACCAATTGTAATTGGTGTCCTCATGAGGCTCCATTGACACCGGAGTTAAGCATGAGGTCATGCAAATTTGGTTGTAGAGATAGCCCTCTAATGCCTTCCTAGAGTCAGAGTTATTTATGGGGTTCTATTCATATTTGGGGATTTCTCTAGTGCCTTTACCTCCTTGAGAGGTGTCGCTTTCAAAATTTTGGGATTTTCTTCCTTGCCCATACGATGGACCAGACCTACGACTATTCTCATGAGAATTGGTCATACCATGGTGACTTTAATTGCTTGAACTTGGTATCCACATAGGTTAATTGAAAAGGTTATTCTATAGGTACCCTGAGTCAGATAGGGATCGGACAACACACAAACTTTATGGATAATTTTCTCTCTAGAGGAATATGACCATCTGTGTTGTGAATCTTAGGAGGGTCTTTATAACTGGTTCCGTTGCCTCCAATATATTTTTCAGGAGTCTCATCCCCTCTTGGGAGAGGCATACCTTCTTTAGTTCGAGATGCCATTTTAGTTATTATATCTTGTTTGTCTGCATTGGCTTTTAGCTTTATTTAGGAGTGTTCTCCTTGATTATTAGTTGGCCTAAGGATTTTGTATTTAGTCATGATTTCTGAATAATTATGGAGAAAGACCAGCCTCCCCGTCAATCTCTTCATCTTTTTAAGCTACCATCATGATTAGATCCTTTACTGAAACTTCCTCCTAAAAGGCATAGAGTTAATAAGTGTGGTACATAT
This sequence comes from Picea abies, assembly GCA_900067695.1. NCBI lineage: Eukaryota > Viridiplantae > Streptophyta > Pinopsida > Pinales > Pinaceae > Picea > Picea abies. The sequence continues at coordinate 13,408 of CBVK0100281854.1, read as the reverse complement.
ATCTCCACCTCCCAGACTCACGATCATCCTACCATGAGTACTAAGTCAGATATGAATGTATTGGTAACCCATTCGACTCAAGCCTCCTCTATAGTTATTGGAGTCCCCTCGACTCTTGCATCATCAATGATTTAGATTTTGAAAAATCCTTTACTTAATACTTCCCAACTCGTGGTTTCTTCTCAACCCATGAGAATGAATCCTTTTGAGTTCCCAGGAAGTTCAATGGATCATAGCACTCGGTCAATTCCTTGGGCCTCTAATCCTTTCTCTTTTGGAATTCCTGACATGACTTCGCACTTATCATCCTTAGTTTCGACGTCAAATGTGAATCCTAGTTTTGGGAAGGGGGGCATGACACCTCCTTATTTTCCTTTCTCATTTGGTGGGGTTCATATCCCTCAACCAAATCCTACGGTAGGAGGTTGGAATACTCCTTCCTCTAGACCCAATCCTAACTTCAATGCTCCAGGATGGAGTGCTCAAATGGGCAGTCAATTTACTTCCTATATTTTGGTCGTCATTCCTTCTTCCTCCATGTCGATTCCTACAAACGCTTTTATTACGATGAATAATCTTCTAACCTCTAGTGTTTCATCAAGGGGGAGTCAATTTTACGGTATGGGAAACCCCAGCATGGATTTCCTTCTTATGGGGGAAACATATACAATCTTCACATGAATAATCCTTATCATGTCACTTTTTCCTCGCAAGCGGCTTCTGCGGGTATGATTCTCTTACAACCTTTCATGAATCAGTTGAGAGGAGGATATTATGATATCAGTAAGGGCCATGGTGTATACCATAACCCTAGTTGGCCCATAATATCTCAAACCCAATCTTTCTTGGGAGCACGGGCTCAGACGCCGCAACCTCGAATCCCTTTTATGTCCACGTTAAATCTGTCAGACTTGTCAAAATTAATGAATGAACCAATGCATCATGATCTATTGTGTCCCCCCGTCCCTACCAAGATTTCCTCTGACATTCCAAATTTTGAGGGAAAGACTGGAGAGGACCCAGGTGATCACGTGACTACCTTTCACTTATGGTGCTCATACAACTCCCTTAATGACGATTTTGTTCGTTTGAGACTATTTCAACGCACCCTCATAGGGGTTGTCACGAAGTGGAAAATTGAGTTACTTGGGGAAACTTATGGAAATTTCAATCAGATGGTCCTAGTTTTTCTCAACCACTTTGAATTTTCGATTCATTACAATGCCAGCATAGAACTTTTATCAACTTTTCGTCAAGATAAAGACACCCACATCTCCGATCATATTCAAGAGTGGCATAGATGGAATAGGTTGATTAAAGCTTACATTCCTCGAGAGTTTCTATTAGAATGGTTCCTCAAGTCCTTGTTTCCTTACATTTCGAAGGATGTTTCTACATCTGGAGTAACATCTAAGGAAGAGGCCATATTCAAATCCCATCAGTTAGACCTTGTATATGCTCAGTTTGGGATGCTTTATGAAATTATCCCTGATGCGTCGCAGTCAAATTATGATGCTAGACAAAATCTTGGGCCTCATGCAAATGACATCATAAGTTTCGCAATTGTTAAGACTATAGACTTGGTGACAAACCAGTTGATGGATTTGTCTCTTAACCCATCTGTAGTAGGACAAGCTATGGCTTTATCCACACCCACCCAGTCGGCAAATGTGCCTTTTGTACAGTCAACGAACGCAAACGGTGACCATCAACTCAGAGGGAACAAAAGGAAAGGATGTGGTAATAATCATAAGGGTGGGAAGAATAATAAAAATAATAAAGACAAGGACAACAATAATAATGATAAATCTAATAATAATGTTGGTGAGGGCAAGAAATAAAAGAGGAAGGTGAATTTTCCTTGTAAACTTTGTAAAGATGATCACCTTACCCACTTGTGCCCAAAAATCGAGGAAGCCTCAACGCTCATAGTGTAGCATCGTGTTGTGTTAACAAACTCATTTCCACATAACCAAAATATGACCTCGGGATCCTCCAACACTGGAAATGCGTTGAGTGGAAGTCAAAATACCTCGGCACATGATGGTGGACATATTTGCGTCAGTATGGTTAAAAATGAAGTTAAGATAGCCACTCTAGCTCACAATTATGGTTCTTCGCAAACTATCATAGGTCCATAGCCTCCTCTAGAAAGTCCTTTTCATATTTATAAGTCAGAACCTCTGCCTAGTATTTTGAAAGCAGTCATTAAGCGCTCTGCCCACAATCCTAATTCCAGAGCCACCCAAAATTATTTGATTGTCTAGTATTTTGGCCAAACATTGTGCGAGATGTCGGCCTTGGATTTTCTCCAGACGTGTCCCACACAAAGGAATGTCTTGCTATATACTTTAGGAGCTCTAAACCCAAGTGGATAAAACGTTATCAAGTTTGATGTTGTGGATGTCAAGCTTCGATTGCCTTATCATGTGGCCTTTTACATCCATGTGGAGGGTATGAATGTCACCATCAATTGTACTATCATTGATGAATGTGCTTATACATACATTGTGTCTCTATCTTGTTGGAAATCCATTGGCTCTCGGTAGCTTTCTCATTCCATGACCATGTTGACTGCATTCGATGGACATTCATTCAGACCCCATGGTATTATTTCCGCTTTCCCGGTCTAGTTAGGTGGAAAGACTGTGGAGGTCGCGGTCTAGGTGGTTGATGTGCCTCTCAACTATAATATTTTAATGGGGTGTAATTGGACTTACGTTATGATAGTCGTTCTATCATTGTTTTTCCACGTTTTATGCTTTCCTCATGAAGGGAAGATAGTGACGATCGACTAATTGTCATTTGCATATCCTATTCCTTCTGTATCTGCAAGACCCTCAGTCCCCATTATTGATCATTCTTGGTAGGAAATTGAGAACGTTGGTGTCGGCATGTATTCCCCCTTGATGGGAACTTTTAATTTCTTAGCACCAATCGTGTACATGACCCATATATTCATGATCCATGGACCCTACCTTCTTCAAATGTGTCATATGAAGCCCATTCAAACATCGGTATGGAAATGCAACTTTCCGTAGTAGAGATTACATATCAAGCTATACTAAAATATATTGCAGACCCAGATCCTCCCTCCTCACAGACGGACGAGGTGGATCCTATATTAAATCCCATATGGGTTGTCCAATCATCTTGTTCACATATATGCCTCAACGATACTTTACCCTCGGATGAATCCATCATAGAGGCCATGTCTAGTGTGGATAGACCTTGGGACAATATTCATCATATATCTTATTTTCTCTCAGGGCTTAAATGGATTGAACATGATGAGTGTAGGTCCACCTTGAGTGAGATGGTCGGTCACATTGTGGTTTCATTAGATATGCATGGTATATATGTTGAAGGAAACATGGTGAAAATTTCTCCTACCATCATGATCAACATCTCTCGAACCCCTGGTAAAATTGAAAATGTATATATCGATGCAGATTGTTCGCCTGAAGAAATTCAGAACTACACCGATCTCTTCAAATAATTTTGAGATGTATTTTCTTGGTCATATGAAGAGATGTCAGGGATCAACCCCAACATTGTTGAACATGAAATAAAAACTTATCTGAATGCTAAACTAGTTTGATAAAGACTTAGAGTTGTAAATCCTAGGAAGGCCCCTACTATTAAGGAAGAAGTGGAGAAGTTGCTCAATGTTGGCTTTATCTACCCAGTTCCCTTGACCGAATGGGTATCCAACCTCGTTCTCGTTGATAAGAAGAAATAAATTTCCCACGTATTTATGGATTTTAGGGACTTGAATAAAGATTTCCCTAAAGATAATTTCCCCTCTCCTTTCATTGATCAACCTTTCATTGATCAAATTATTGATGAGTGTGCAGGAAGCGTAGTCTTTCTTTTATGGATGGATTTTCAAGTTATAATCAAATTCAAATTAAACCCGAGGATCAACACAAGATGACATTTATTTGTCCTTAGGGTACCTTTGCATACCAAAAAATTCCTTCCAGTCTTAAAAACGTTGGAGCAACCTTCCAACGTGCCATGACCTTTGCGTTTTACGATCTCGCTGCTCACTCTCTAAAGAGGGTCGATCATTTGACTCACCTTAGAATAATATTTGAGAGATTTCTCTATTATTACATTCGATTGAACCCTCACAAATGCATCTTTTGCATTAGTTCTGACCACCTTTTGAGTTTCATATTTTATAATCATGGGATCATGGTCGATCCTATGAAGGTTGAGGCAATACTTCGATTGCCTCCCCCGCATAATATTCGACAACTTCAAGGTTACAGGGGAAGGCTAACTTTCTGCATCATTTCATAGTGAACTATGCCAGTATAACTAAGGGTTTCATACATATTTTGAAGAATGATACTCCATTCATATGGGATGAGCGAGCCCAGGATTCCTTCGATGCTCTTAATAAATCCCTAGTATCGACACCTTTGTTGAAGCCCCCAGACTACAATAGAGATTTCCTGCTTTATATTTCTTCTTCCAAAGGGACGATTGGTATGTTTCTAGTTCAGGAAGATTATGAGCTCCACAAGCATGTTATATATTACCTTAGTCAAAATCTAATTGGTCCTGAACCTAAGTATTCTCACGTAGAGAAGCTATCCTTAGCAGTCGTGCATGCGGTTCAACAATTACGTCATTATATCTTACTCTGCAAGACTACCGTAGTTGTATATATCAATTCATTTCAATAAGTACTTACACGAGGTATCATAGGGGGGGAGTACAATAAATGGATTTTGATTCTACAGGAATTTGATCTTAATTTTGCTTCTGTGAAATCTAAGAATTCATTAGTTCTTGCGGAATTGATGTCAGACTTCCCTAGACAGGATGGGGATATTTTTCATGATGATTCATTCACGGATGAACATGTCTTCTTTATCTCTTCTTCAGACCCCTGGTACAGAGATATTTTAATCTACCTTAGAACCCTGAATCTTCCCCATCATCTCAAGAGAGACGACCGACAATGTATACACCATCAGGCCAAAAGCTACCTCATTATCAGCGACACATTATATCGTCGAGGGGTAGATGCTATTTTGCATCGTTGTTTGACTCACAAAGAGAATTAAGTTGTTCTCAATGACTGCCACAATAGGGCATGTGGTGTTCACTTATCCGGTCTTGCAACAGCCCAAAATATATTGCGAGTTGGTTATTTTTGGTTGTCAATTTTTAAAAATTGCATTGAAGCGATCAAAGAATGTAACTAAGGTAATAGTATTTATGGGATTAGTAGGATATTACAAAAGGTTTATAAAATGATTTTCCAAGATTGTTCATCCCATTACCTCTTTGCAAAGAAAGGGGAAGAAGTTTTTATGGTCAACAGAATGTGAAGCTAGCTTTCAGCAGTTGAAACATCTCTTGTCTAATGCCCCTAATTTGAAGATCGCAGACCCTGAGAAATATTTCTTGGTTTGTATTGATTCTTTCAAGGAAGGACTTGATGGATTTATTATGTAAGAAGGACATGTTATTTTTTATGAATCAAGGAATATGAATGAGCATGAGCAACAATATGTCACCCATGATTTGGAACTTGCATGGATTGTGTATGCATTGAATATGTGGAGGCATTACTTATTTGGAAGAATATTTGTCTTGATGACAAATGATCATGGTATGAAGTATTTATTTGATCATCCATGGTTGAATGTTAGACAAAACAAACGGATGGAATTGATTAGAGAGTTTGATTTTGAAATCAAACACATAAAAGGAAAAGAAAATGGAGTGGCATATGCACTCAGTCGAAGTGTGCAAAAAATTCTCTTAGCAACAGCAAATGTAGGTGAGACTGACATCAAGGAGAGAATTAGAACTCTATTGAAAGGAGACAAGTTTTTCAATCTCGTAAGAGAGGGTTTGCAGCAAGAACCCGGTGAGAAAAAGTATGAGGAATATCAACTTACAACATATGAACTATTATTGCATAATAACATGCTACATGTACCTGATTCAGCAGAGATGAAACACCTCATTATGAATGAGTTTCATCAAAGACCTTATGTGGGTCATCTCAATTATCAGAAGTTGCAAACAACAGTAAGGAAGTTGTATTAATGACAAATAATGAAGCAATATATTTATGAGTATATTACAAAGTGTTTGGAGTGTCAATAGGTCAAATTTGAACAGAAGGACCATGCAGGATTGTTGCAACCATTGCAAATTCCAAAATGGAAATGGGAGACTATTTCCATGTATTTTGTTACAGGTTTTCCAAAAAACATCAAGCAACATGATGCAATTATGGTAGTAGTAGATAAGTTGAGCAAGGTAGATCACTTCATTCCAATCAAATATACTTTTAAGGCTATATATGTTTCTAATGTTTTTATGAAATATATTTTCAGGTTGCATGGTTTTCTCGAGACTACTATATCAAATAGAGATACAAAATTCACCTTGGATTTCTAGAAAGTCTTGTTTGTAGCTTAGGAACGCAATTAGAATTCAACATGACTTATCATACACAAGCATATGGTTAGAATGAAAGAGTGAAGAGAGTGTTGGAAGACATGTTAAATATGCATGTCATGCATCATCCCAAACAGTGGGGAGAAAATCTTCCCCTGGTAGAGTTTTCCTGTAACAATCAATATTAGGAATCCTTGAAGATGAACCCATTCGAGGATCTATATGATAGAAAATGTAGAGTTCCAATTAGTTGGGACATTTCAGTGGATGGGATCACACTTGGACCAAATTTGCTGAGGGAAATGGAGCATGAAGTGATCATAATAAGGAAGAATTTAGAACACATGATAGGTAGAAAATCTACGTAGATATCAAAACAACTCACAAAGAGTTTAAGCTGGGAGATCATGTGTATCTCAGGATCAAACCCAAGATAATTTGATCCCTAAGGATTGGAAATTGTGCCAAGTTAGCGCCCCTCTATTGTGGACCATTTGAAGTCCTGGAAAGAGTGGGGCCAGTGGCATATAGACTTGTCCTGCCACCTACTGTTAGAGCCCACAACGTGTTCCATGTATCTTTGTTAAAGAAGTATATTTTTTATTCTAATCATGTTATTGATTGTATTGTGATACAAGTGGAACCATAGGGAGAATTTCATCCCAAGCCTCAACGCATCCTGGATGGGAAAGAGACATTTCTCTGGAATCAAGTTGTCATGCAAGTCAAGGTGCAATGGAAGCACTTTGGAGTAGATGAAGCCACCTAGGAATTGGAAGATGCCATGAGGATGGAATACCCATTTTTGTTTCTTGTATATATATATATGGTTTTAAAAACATATAGGGCAGTGTTTCCTCAAGGGGGAGGGGAATGTAACACCTCATTTCCCCCCAACATTGTAATTGTCCTTAAGACTTCATGTATTTTGATTTATGAAGCATGTAGTTGTGTTTGTTATTAATGAAAACACCAAAATAATGACTGAGAAGGAAGCCTTGAGTATTGGCCATGATACCACGAGTGTGAATGGTGTGGTGGATCTAGGGTGTTTTAATGAAGAAATTAGGAAGCTCGTCAGCAATCCATCCTACACCTACATAACTTGAATGCATAACCTTCCCAATGTACCTGGATTGTATTGACCCATGGAACATATTCATGATTATTAGGTTGGGTGGTTGAGTAGTTATAAATGATGTTTGAATTGGTACTTGGATGAGTGAAGGGTCAGCTAAAGTGTTATCCAGGAGTACGAGGGATTTTCCCCTTCGATTCAGGGGCCTGGCACTGAGGGCTTACTTTTGACGGAATTCATCAGGAATCTCGAGGAAAAAGAGAATGTTCCAATGGGAAAGAATGAATAAGGAGGAAGCAGGAAAAATTATTGAAGGACGCATAGATGAGAATAGAAGAATCTCGTAGATGCACAACAAAGACACAATTCACCCACACAGAGAAACAGAGAACCACACACACATAGAGGAGTCACAAAATCACAAATAGATGGTAATATGCTTGAGAAGAATGGGATCGTGAATATAGATCTGATAAATAGAGGGTTAGTAAGTTTTCCTAAAGAAAATATGAAGCTTTCCTAAGAGTTGAATGGTCACCCTTGAATAAAGAAGACCCATATTCAGACTGGAGCAATAGAGGAAAATGACTTGGTGCTTGCTGAAAATAATCCAACACTGGTAAGGATGGGTCACCGAGGGACTGTGTAGTAGGTAATGGACTCCCTTATGCAATGGAAATCTAGTTGGGAAGGTGTCTGATAAACTCGTGGAGGTCCTAAGCTTAGTTGGAAGAGGGAAACTTATGTTGTTTCCAGTGGAGAGAAGGAGAGTAACCTTATTGATCCATTATTTGACTTGGAAATAAACTCAGATAGACCCTTGGTGGTATCATGGCCTGGAATGGGGGTGGCATGTTGTAGAAATGAAAAGTACAACATAGCCTATGGTTGGGTGGAAAGGTGTTTCCCCTCATTCAGTTGGTTGATTGAGAACACTACAACACAAATAAGTGTTTTATATGATTGTCTATTGATTGTTTGTTAATGGTTATAAACTGTAATTGTTCATGTTAAATATTGGTTATGTTGAATGAATGAATGTTGAATTTTGAGTTAAATGGAGGGTGTCGTGTCCCCATTTTTGGATTCCCTTGTTATGCGGTTAGAGTCACTTCAGGAGGCTTGAGTCATCCAGGTCATAGGGGTGGGACTATGTCATAAGTGAGCTCATAGGGTTTGGATGAGTTTTATGGGGCCCAACTTAGCTTATTTACCTATATTTGTAATCTAGATCATTTCCACACAACTTGTTCTTGGTTTTGTTGCATTCCGACGATTCTCATAAAATGGGGTTATTATTGGGCATATTTTAATTAATTACACTAAAGGTATTATTTGGAGTTTGTCTCTTGGAGAAACAACTTGGTGTAATAGTTTGTTGGAAATGGGGTGAAAATATTTACAGGATGGGATGATGAAAAGTGAATTTTCAGTGGTTGGAGAAGTCATACAGGCGAATTAACCACTTTCTAGGGTTAAAAAGGTGATTTAATTGACTAATTAAACGAATAACCCTAGAGAGTCACTTTAATAATTTAAGTGAATGAAGGAAAAAGGAAATTGGGTCTATAAAAGGGGATGAGAGCTCATTCTCTCAGGAGGTTGATGGTTATTTTGATATTTTGGCCTTTTGGCTTGGAGAGCTCTTGGAGCTTAGGATTTTTTAGGGTTTTACAAAGAAAACCCCGGGATTAGTTTCGGTGGTGAAACAATCCACCCTAGCTAGTCATTTTGGGAGAGAATCACTCATATTTTCTCACAATGCTTCATTGTCGGAAGGAAACATTGATCCTTGTGAAGATTTGACGAGGTATAGAAGCGTTTTCATATTGGATAGATGAAGATTTATATGGTGGGACGAGTTCTTGTTGTGGTTGAGTTTGGGGGAGTGACTTCACAATTTTCAGTGGACGATTTACTCCAAATATGGGTCTCATCCCTCCCATAATAGAGGATGACTTATTGTTGTCACTTGGAAGCGATTTATTGAGATTTAGTGGGGTATATTGTTGAAGAAAAAGGGGAACTCATGTTTGTTCCTGTTCTGGGTGCATTTCCTCTCCAAAGATGCATTGGTATGGATGATTTTTGTTGTTAAATGAGAAGAGGATCCAAGTTCTCCATCATACCTATGTTATGGGTGCATTATACCACAAATCTGCATCCATACATGTCATGTCTCTTTGTTATATGATTGAGGACAATTTCTAGAGTTGAGATCAAGTTAGAGAGGGGTTGATTCACCATTCCAAGGTATAATATTTTTGCAGCAAAAGCTTACTCACAATCTGGGATAAATAATATCTAAGAGGAGCTCCCACCTTTAATGTATCAACTTGCATATTTATAGATATGTTGTTGTTGTAGAATTTTATTTCTATCAACCCATTACCATAACTTGTAATGTCAGTCACATAATTCAGGTTCTTCTCTATCTTGTGTTGTTAAAGTGTATGAACCTAATCTTAAATATTATGGCTATAGTTTTTCAATGAATGGTAGAAATGATATATGGAGTAAACATGAGATTTACTTTCATTGTCGGGTATTGTGTATTTCTGGGTTATTATTGTTGTAGCAGTCTTTACATTGGGGTTATATTTCATTGTTGTTATCTCAATAGAGGACTATCAATATTGTATGTGGATTGTCATCGTTTTCATGTTGAGTAATGGTAGTTGAAGTACATGGTAAACAAATTTTATGTATCCTCTGCTACATAAACTAGCGGGGGGTAAAAGAAGGAAATAGTGAGGAAGTTCATCCAAACCTATGAATTATTTGACGAAAATTCCAAGAGAAAAACCCATACAAATCTCAGGAAAAATTTCATAAAACTCAAAGATATCCAAGGAGGGTATCTTACAAAGGGATACAATCTCCCTTAATTGATAAATGTATTAATTGTGACATGTTGGGTATGTGTTATATTCTTTGCACGACTAGAACTAGTGTCTACGTTGTGTTGGGCATGCAGGGGGGTGCAACACCCCCTTTCCTGGGGGGTTTGGAGGGGGGCGAGAGCCCCCCTGCACGAGGGTTTGAGGGCAGTGCCCCCCAAAATTTATTTTTTTTACCGATTTTTGTGTCTGTTTTTTGGGAGATTTTTTGGCACATAGTTTTTTGCTAATGGTTTTCTATTTCCAGTTAAGGAATTACGGTTGTTGACTAATCCGAGTTATTTGATTCTGGTTTTGGACGCTATGAGATCCTATATGTATATTGTATTATAAACAATGTATGTGGGGATGAATATAGAAGATGTTGGTTTTCCCGGTTTGGGTTTCCAGGGGAAAAATCTTTGTGTAATGTGTGTATTTCCCATTGTATCATTTATGTTATTTTATTGAAAATATGTTTGCAGTAAATAATTGTACAAGGTTAGAATCTACATGAAAAATGTATGAGGATGACAAGTGCAAGACAATAACCCTACATTTTCCTCTATTTTTGAAATGAAAAGTTTGGAGGATACAAAAATCTTCATTTGGGTTCTTGGGTAGATTGCTTTGTGCTTGCATGAAAGACTGTGGGACTGTCAAGTCCTAGAAAAATACTTTAACCCTGTTGTAAACCCTTATTTGAACCCAAAGGAAAGAAAACCATTGATTTGGTGGAAAGAGAAGATCTTGATCGTTCATCGGAGATTTGGGTTTTAGGAGAGAGCCTATCGGAAGGTGAAGTCTTCAGGAAAACCCAGGACGTTGAGTTCTTATGAACTCTCAATAGGAGAGATCCGAGAGGACATGAGTCATTAATCTGTCGGACCAATGAGATATGGGGCATAGATGCCTCGAGCGTTATGTCGATAAGTCTATCGAGAGATTGGAGCTCAGGAAAGTCCAGGATAGGGAACATAATGAGTTTTTGATGGGAAATGTTCAATGTCGAGAACCCAAGGACAAGGTGAACTGTAGATCTGTCAGTGTGGAAGCTGACAATTCCTAAGCCATTGGATATGGAATGGTCCATTCTGAAGAAGGAACTTGGTCAAAGAGTGGTGTCGGTTAAATATTGTGCAGTTGTGAGATCTGAGTGACCTTCGATCATTGGATGAGAAGATCCAAGAACCATCAGATCCGTCGGAGAATTATCATCGAGAAGAGTTAATTGGGAAGTCTCACAATTTTGGGAAGTGGACACTTTTCGATGGTGGAAGTTTCGAGTGGATGGGAGTCATCGATCTACAGGTATGGTAGCTCGATATGATCACAACTACATATTTGTCATAAACCCCACTTTCACACATGTTGAATGGAGGATAAGCGAGGTGTTAGTTGTCGCATGGTTTTTGGTGATGATTTGATTGTAAGTTTTAAACCTGCGAAGTAAAGCAATGAATATAGATTCTTAAGAAATATAGAAATTAATCAATAGCTCATACACAGAGTACACAGAGATTTTATATCGGAAACCCTCAACCAGGAAAACCTTTCTATTTTCATTATATCGAATTTCACCATTCGCCACACAATATATACAATGTTTTTAGGTATTCCATAGATACCAAAACCTTAATCCCTTAATCCGAGATTAATTTACAAATCCGCTAAAAAATAGGGATCGTCAGACATAGTTGTTGTATCTGACGCACCCACACACACACACATGCAAAGAATATAACACATATCCAACATTCTCCCACTTGTTGTTTTCTTTGCATCCAGGGGTCCAGGGGATTACACCCACACACACACACATGCAAAGAATATAACACATACCCAACATTGATCAAGGTCATTGATTTCATAGCCCGAAGACTATTAGACCTGTCAGGAGTAAAGTTATTGGGAAGTTTCATTGGGAGTGGAATGTGGGTTGTGTAAATTGCTTTTTCGATGGGTAAGGAAATTAATTCATCGTCGACCGTCAATGGGTTTCACTGGGCGAATCACATCCGTCCTATTGAGGAAGTTTATCCCTGGTCTATGTAGAAATATTCCACAAGGGAATTGTAGAGAGAGAATGAGTGACAATTCTATGGATTATTCAGAGCCTCATGCTATGCAGAAGAGATCTATGTGTATGTCGTAATGGACAGAGGTCGAATTAAGGTGTAAATTCGAGACATTAAGCATAATTGTTGTGGAAAGTTGACATCCCACCAGCCTAAGAGGGTTTAGGGGGTCGGGTGTGTTACAACCTAGCTGGCGTGGCATGACACATGGATGTTGATGTGGAAACCTATATGATATGGCATGATGTGTGGATGTTGACATGGCATAACATGTGGATGTTGACATGGCATGACATCTCATCCTCCTCTTTTCCCTTCATCGACAATTGGTGATTTATTTTGAATAAACAAAACACTTTGTTGATTTTTTCGACCCGATTATCAACAATTGGTGATTTCTTTTGGATGAATGAAACACTTCACCGATTTTGCTAACCTGAGCATTGATGATTGGTGATTTGTTTTAGATGAATGAAACAACTATCTTATTTTTCTAACCCAATCATTGGCGATCGATGATTTATTTTCTAAATTCCATTCAGACTTCACTGAATTTTGAAACTTAGAAGTTTTTTCCCAAACTCACATTGAATCTAGATCATTGATTTTCAATATCAAAGTTATATCAGTCGTTGGTTTATTAAACTCTCCAAACTTCGTCGAACTTCTCCAAACTAGCAATTGAATCTCAACCGTTGATTCTTAATGTTTAAATGATCTTGGTTATCGATTTCCCAACTTATTCAGTTGCCAATAAAACACAAAACTCAAACTTCCCAACTGAATTTTAACTCTGCAACCTCCAAATTAACACCCTTGATCATCTCTTTGATGGTTCTAAGAGAAATTGCGACCTGATTTTTCTCAGAAATCTAGGGATTTCACTCTAGTTTCAAAACTTTCTCCAAATACATCACATATCCAAAATCTATAGCAATGAA